>SNQJ01S0215358.1:0-15659 GCA_010110895.2 Picea sitchensis
CGATGATGCACTCCAATACGAAGCACATTCCAATCAAGTATCACTTTCTATGGGAATAGGTTGCACAAAAGAACATCAAAGTTGAATATGTGGGCACAAAAGAACAAGTGGCATACATCTTTACAAAACCTCTTCCACAAGAATCCTTTGAGTATCTTCGCCAGAGACTAGGAGTAATTTCTACTCCAAAATGAATTTTTTTGAATGCTTATCTTATATGTCTTATATGTACACAAGGAAGCACCATAAATAGGACAATTCAGGTTGGGAGATCAATTTCAGGAAGAGTTCAGTCAAGGGGAGTATGCCCAAGGACAGTTCAGTTAGGGGGAGCAACCCTAGATGGAAAGATTCATTTGCCATTGATGACAAAGGGGGATATATTATTCAAATGTAGGATAGAAATGCTTGGAGAGAGAGCATAGAGGCATGTAGATAGGGGGAGAATCCCAAGGAGAGTTCATTCAAGGGGAGCATCCCCAAAGGGAGATACCCTTTTCCATTGATGTCAAATGGGGAGAGATAGAAACATTGATGAGGAGTATAAGAATGAATGTTATCATGACTAAGTGTTTCCATCAATGTTGGTGTTGCCATCAATGCCAAAGGGGGAGATTGTCAGACAGTTGGCTTAGGTTGATGGGAATTTGGTATGGATTGTTGGTTGTCATTGATGTCAACCATTGGAGAGTGATATTGTAGATTGATGTCAAACCTTTGTGATTGATGTCAACCCTTGGAGAAAGTCTGGTAGCACAAAGGTTTGGGTAATGGACCCAAGTTTGTTTGATGTATAATGGTATGAGTTTTAATATATTTGAATTTAATCCTATTCTATATAGGTAATACATGTCATTTCAATTCTGATGGTATATGGAACATCACATAATTCCTCACGGTTAGAGAGTTATGGCCATGTGAAGTTGGAGAACCCAAGTTTGGGTAATGGAACCAAGTTTGTTTGATGTATAATGGTATGAGTTTTGATATATTTGTAGGTAAGAATATTATATATGGATAGTACATTTCATGCCATTTCTGGTGGTATGTGGAATGCCACATAACTCCTCACGGTTTGAGAATTATGGCCTTACGAATTTGGAGGACCCTCATATGTTGGCTTGAAGCCCCAAAAGGTCAAAGAAGTCAAATTGCTTGCAAATAAGAAATTATTTAAATAATAAAGTGAAGTGACAAAGTCAAAAAGGATTATTTAAATAATAAATTGAAGTGACAACGTCAAAGAGGATTATTTAAATAATAAAGTGAAGTGACAAAGTCAAAGAGGATTATTTAAATAATAATGTGAAGTGACAAAGTCAAAGAGGATTATTTAAATAATAAAGTGAAGTGAAAAAATCAAGGAGGATTATTTAAATAATAAAGTAAATGGAGAAATTTTTAATTATGGAAAGTGGTTAGAAGTGGGTTAGCCCTGAAATAAGGAAATTGGGTTAAGATGGTTAAAAGGTAACCCCTTGAGGAAGCTACATGAAAGTATAAATAAGAGGGAAGGCTCTCTCATTTTAATCACACTTGAGCATATTGAATATATACAGGTTACTGAGGTAACCAAAGGATATCTAAGCCTAATTTTAGAGGGAAGGTGAAGTAAAGAAGGGCGAAATTCAAGGGAGGATGAATTCTTTTGATGATGCTTTCTAAGGTATGTTATTTACAGGTCATCTCACCATTTTCGCAATAGATTGTTTTCTAGAATGATTCAGATCATGAAATTGTGAGGCCATTGAGGAAACATATCCAAGTAGTTGTGGTAAGAATTTTATCTTGTGGGTCATTGTAGTTTTGGAGTTACACTATGTGGAAAATAGGGTTTGTGGCTAGTCCTGAAACTAGTCTAAAACAAGTGTTTCGGGTAAAAATGTCATAACTTCTTCATAACAGATCCAAATTTAGTAAGACCAAATGTTTTGGTTAGAGTACATTCTGTAGTATTCTGTGTACAATTTTAATATCCATACAAAAAATATTCTGTGTAGGGCACGCTCTACAAGTTTGCTCTCTAGAATAAGCCAGAATTAAACAAGGTGTGTCATTTTTGCTATAACTCCTTTTCTGAGAGGTTCCAAGTAGTGACACATGGAGGAATTGCATAAAACACACTGAATAAAATTGTGTACTATTTTTTTATATTTATTCATTATAGGTACATAGTTATGATTATTTCAAGTTAGGGTTGTTGACTAATCCAAAACTAGTCATGTGAGACTAAAGTAAAGTCTGATGAAAATGCTAGTCTCTTTTTGTTAAAGTTAAGGAAGGTTTGTAGGTATGTGATCATATACACCAAGTCTATTACAGAGTTACAAATCATATTTGGATGATGAAATTGATGAGATCTTTTGGTTGAGGTACATGTTGGGTACATGGTTGAGACAAGTAGTTGATGAGTTGGCACATACATGACATGTATAGTTGATGATGTTGGTACATCTTGATGAGTCATAGTTGATGAGTATTTTATACATGATTGGTACATACTTGGTACATGGTTGGATGCACTTGTTATTAGTATTGTTGACACATGGTTTATGGATGATGTAACATACTTGTATTGGTATATTATTAGAAGCACATATTGATCTTGATGACGATTATGAGTTGTTGTGTTATGCTTGGTTGATGCACATCTTTGAGAGTTGTCTTGGTGATTGATCTTGGTGAGTATATCTAATTTGGTTGATAAGATTGATGAGACAGGTTGTTGTGATAGGTTGTTTGGATAGGTTGTCGTGATAGGCTATTCGTACATGTTTGGTGCACTTGTTTATAGTATAGGTTGATTACAGGTTCTTTGGCACAGGTTGGTGAATGGTTGATGCACTTGTTTATGTTACAGGTTGATTACAGATTGAGGTACAGATTTATGCATGGTTTATGCATGGTTCAGGTTATTCGTACAGGTTGTTTGGTGCAGGTTGATTGGTACAGGTTTACATCAGTATATCTCATAGTGATAGTGTGATATTGGTTCCATCATTCTACTTATACGTCAGGGCAGTTGGACGGGGCAAGGACAAGTGGTTGCAGCCAAAGAACATAGGGGTTTGTAGCCTCCTTCTGGTTGTAGCCAGAGAATTGGGGAGTTGGATCTTCCCTCGGGTTGTAGCCTGAGAAACTAGGGGGTTGCAGCCTCCTTCCAGTTGTAGATGGAAAAAAAAGGAAGTTGGTGCTTCCAATGAATGTAACTCTTAAAGACATATAAGAAAAATCATTTCATGGTTTTCTCCCACTTTGGGTTTACACGTAAAACATTGGTGTACTATGTAAGTGTGTGATTGCTCATTTGTTCATTGTTTATTTACTTTGCAAATATTGGATGATAATGCTACATTGATATAACACTTGGATTTTATGGTGAAAAAGGATTATATTTCTCTCTTTACTGATTCACCCCCCCTCTTAGTAATCCAAAAATACAAACATTTTTTTATTTTTCATTTTAATGATGTTAGGAAATCATAAATTTATTGAAAATATTTACCACACATGATCAAATGACTCAAATAATTTACAAAAGAAAAGGAAAATTGAAAATTAAAATTGCCAATGTCAATCCAATTTGATATATACAATGGAAATCTAAAATGTAACTACTACATGAAATGTTTCAAATAACTCCCATTGATGGGGGCCTCGAGAATCTCTCCATTAATATTTTCCAGCGAAAATGAGTTTTTTCCCTCAACAACTGCAATTTTGAAAGGTTTAAACCAGAGATGATTGAATTTTTCATGTTTCCCTGCATCTTCCTTCCTAGATTCCCATTTTAAAACTAAATCGCTAGGAATAAACTCCATGTGTTTAACTTTTTTATCAAAAAGGACTTTCATATTATCTTGGTATTTTTGGAGCTTATCATCCACTTCTACTTTGTTCTGCTGAACTTCGATGATTTGATTCATTCTTCTCGTAACATTATTTGGGTCTTCATTTGCATCCTGCCAGATTTTCATTATAGGAAGAGAAATATTAATAGGAATAATAACATCAGTACCATAGACTAATTGGAAAGGAGACATACCTACAGATTTCTTGGTGCCAATTTGGTTTTCCCATAAGGCGTATTTTAAGTGTATATGCTAAGATTTTTGTTTTTCTGTCAAAATTTGCTTGATTATAGTCATCAAAATCTTGTTAGATGATTCATCCAACCCATTTCCTTGAGGATAATAAGTTGTAGAATGGCCTAAAATAATATTGTATTTATGATAGAAATTGATCATCGTCGTAGATTTAAAATCCTGAGCATTATTAGTAACTATTTTCCTAGGAAAACTAAATCTTGCTACGATGTTTTCTTCCAAAACTTTTATCACTATTGAATATGTATAATTCGAAGTTTGGAATGGCTTCAACCCATTTCGTAAAATAGTCAGTAGCGGTCATAATCCATCTATGTTTTTTTTTTTTGGCTAGTTTGTCTGTGACCTACAGGACTAGCCTGTGGCTTGAGAAACTATGACTCAGGGGAATATAAGCCATCAAAATCACCCAGGAATCACACCCAGCCTGAGCCACACCAACCCTTAACATGGTTGGAATTTTTGTCCCTGCAGGTTTCGAACCAGTGACTTAACATCACAGAGTGCCTTAACAACACACTCCATCACCAACTGTCCTACACCTCAGGGACTGAATCCATCAATGTTGAGCACTTGATTGTGGATGAATTTCTCCAATCAAGTCTAGGCCCCATTGTCAGAAATGAGCTTCAGCTTTTACTGGAATTAAAGGTAAGGCAGGAAGATTTTTATTACCAGTAAACAATTGGCATGAATTGCAAGCTCTAACCCTTGCATTCACATCAGTAAACAATTCCGGCCAATAATATCATGCCCTTAAAATTTTGTAAGTTGTTTCTATCCAGGCATGATGTCCTCCACATACTCCTTCATGAAATTCATCAATGACACCTTCTGTTTTGGATTATATCAGGAAACATAATAGGAAACCCAAAGGGTCTTTCCAATATAACTTGCTATCAATAATTCAATACTTAATTGCATGTAAATTTAAAGTTATTGCTTTTGAAGGAGTCATGTCACTTGGGCATTGAAGAGTAAGGAGATATGTAACAATATCACTGTACCAATATGAGGAGGAAAATTTTTCCTTAATTTGAATGATGGGTGCTTGGTCATCAATTTCTTCTATATATAGAAGAGAATCATCTGATTTGAAGTTATTGATTCCAAGCGCTCTGAAATTTGATTCGGCTAACAACCTTTCTAGACCTTGAGTTTTCACTAGTTTGGTTGGTTTCACTTCTAAATCAAACTCTTGAATTTTATCCAACCATATACCTCTTCTTCCATCATTGTCTGGCTAAACCAAGATATCTTTAATTGCATTTTTTGGTACATAAGCAATTATTTTGGAGTGCAAGACGTATGTTCGAAAATCCTTGAGAGCCTTCACCATCACATAAGCTTGTTTTTCTAGAATATCATATCTTAGCTTTGCAACTCTGAGGCTTTTGCTGAAAAATGCTATTGGTTGTTTGAACCCTTCTTTGTTCTTTTGAAGGATTATTGCTTTTAGTGTATGTTCAGAAGCAAAGGAGAAGATTAAGAATAATTTTGTATAGTAAGAACTTACCAATACTAGGGATTCTCCTATGGATTTATTAACACGCTCGAAATATGATTTGGCTTCTTCAATCCATTTTACTTCGCTGTCCTTTTTTAGCATATCTACAATCAATTTAATTATTTCAACAGAATTAGGAATAAATCTCCTCAGAAAATTGATTTTTCCTAAAAAATATTGAATCTCTTTTCTATTTCTAGGAATATTAATTCAATAGCTTCAACTCGTTTAGGATCAACCTTAATTCCATGTTTTGAAACTATATGACCTAAGAGTTTACCTTCTTGCATGGAAAAGTGTGATTTTTTGGGATTAAGAGACAAACCAAATTTTCTACATTTGTCAAAAGTTTGTCTGAGGTGCACCGAATGTTCTGCATCAAAATTGGAAAAAACTGTCAGATCGTTTAGATATATAACAACAAACTTATCTCTCTCACCGACGAATGTGATGTCCATTTCTCTCTGGAAAGTTGCTCCTGCATTCATTAAACCAAAAGGCATTTTATCATACATAAAAGTTCCCCATGGAGTAGTAAATGCAATTTTTTCTCTATCATCTTCATGAACAACAATCTGATTGTATCTTGAGAAGCCATTGATCATAGAAATTATGTTATCCCCTACCACCTTTTCTAAAACATGGTCCATTTTTGGGAGCAGGTAGTTATCTTTAAGAGAAGAGCGATTTAAGTTCCTAAAATCAATGCAGAGTCTTATTTCATCGTTCTTCTTCCTAATAGGGACCAAATTGGCCACCCATTCAGAGTATCTGAGGGTAACAATGATTTTTTCATCAAGGAGTTTTTTAACCTCCTTTTCTATTATTGGCATAAGAATTGGGTTTATCTGCCTAAGATTTTTCTTAAAAGGATTAATACCATGTTTTAAGGGAATCTTGTGTTCAATAATAGAAGTATCATAAGTTTTTAAATCGTCATAAGACCATGCAAAAACATCTTTATACTATTTAAGTAACTCATCATATTTACTCTTTATTTGTGCCAGAAGATATTTTGATATTTTGACCATTTTGGGATTTTCATTAGTTCCTACATTACAATCTTCAACTTCTTCAGGTTGAGGTCACAAAGTAGACTTTAAAGGTATATCATCATGGTCAAACTACCTTTCTAGAGGGATCAGACCTCTGGGAATTTGATTGTTTTTAAGTAGGAGCATGCGGTGATTTTCAATTTTATCTTGGAACTTTTATGGGTTCTCTCCTTCCTACAAAATCCAGGCCAGATCATTCTGATTTTCTTTATCAATGTGGGTCTCATAAAAATCATCTACCATTTCCAGAAACTGCTTGATTTGTTCATCATCTTCAAACACTTGACAATGTTGAACATTGTTTGGAATTGAAGGTCTATGCCTCATCTCAATATGATATTTCAGCTTCAAAATAGTAGGTGGTACGAAAGTCGCAACAACTTTGGATAAAGAGTCAGCTTTTTGATTTTGCATTCTGGGAATAGAGTGAATATTAAAAGACAAAAATAAATTATCTATTAGATCCCAGGCACAATTTCTATATGATCTCAATCTCAGATGCTTAGCTTGATATTGTTGTTTTATTTTTTTTACAATGATCTCAACATCACCATAAACTATCAAATGTTCGATTTTTAATTTTCTTGCAGCTTCTAGTCCTAAAACTAAAGATTCATACTCACACACAATATTGGTATAATCGACATCCCATTCTAACCTATAAGAGAAAGGAATAACATACTCATCACCAGGTGCCACAAATAAAACTCCAACTCCTTCTCCTTCGCAAGATGAAGCACCATCAAAGAACATCTTCCACATCCCTTCTCTAACATTCATATTTTTCTTTGAAAATTCTATTTTTTGATATTTTTCTTCTATACATTCTTCAAAATCATCATCTATGGATAATATACATATTCCTAAATCTTGATCAACAACATAGACTGGATATTTATTAGGGTTTTGAGGGTCACTTATGGTATAAGCCAGTCTAGTTTCTTTGTACAATTGAGTAAATTGCCCACCAAAAATTAAAATTGTAGCATACGTCATGTCTAACTGAAACGATCCTCCTAGCTTGGCACCCCAATATATGGACAGAAGCATTCCATACTTGGCAGGAACATCAACAACGACCACATCCATAAGAATACTTTTCACAGGAACCTGAGAAAGATTTACAACTAAATCTGTAATCATACCCAGACACTTAACCTTTCTAGAATCAAGCGAGTATAAATCTTGATAAGGTCTGGTAATTTCAAGGCCCAATGTTTCCATGATAATATTAGGCATTAAATCATGTGAATCTCTTGAGTCTAACATGCAATTGTAAAGTAAATGATTGTGCATAGTTAGTGTAATATAGAAAGGAGAAACAATATTCTTATTATTTTCAATGTGTGGTCTAAACATGATTGTAGGTTTATCACCTTGCAAATTGATAACATTGGCTTGACATTAAGCATCAGAAAAATTTATTGCTTTTGCAATTTGATTTTTATAGATTGGGTTCCTAGCAAGTTTGACCAGAGGCATTGGAATTTTAATTTTATTAAGTTCATTCTCTAAATTAAAAGTCCCAATTGGTTTTTCAATTTCCCTAATTTGAACTTTGGCTTCTGTATTTTTTGGCTTCTTAGTTTGTATTGCTTTCATTCCAACCAATTTTTCTCGAGCAACTTGCATTTCTTTGACGGTGTTGTGACTGTTGCTTCATTTGCTTTATTTCGTGATAAAATATTTTTTGGTGGAATATTTGTAGAAGTTTTTTCTACTGGCCTCAAATCATATTTATGTTGAAGCTCGACCATTATTGAATCAATGAATGTAGAGTCTCCCAAATTGTTGATATTGTCATCATCATTAAACAGAGATTCAAGCTCCAAGGATTTCTCATAATCTTGTTTGGTTAGGTGATGTTCAATATCATCATCGCTAAGGTTGTTTAGATCTTCATATAATTCATCATAATCTTGCACCTCATCTCTCTTTATGAAATTCTCATTTTTAAAAGGATCTTGAATCTTTTGTTCCTATTTTTTTATTTTCCTTTGTTGTATCTGAGGATTAGGATTTCTCTTGAATTTATTTCTAACATATGGATCAGGTTTGGATGTTTTCATTTCCATCCTGGAAATTTTTTTCAATAAATATTTAATAATTTTTTCCATCTCATCCATTTTTTCCTCTGCAGATTTTCCAGATCCAGAGGGCCCTGCATGTTCTTTAAAACACATGGGTTCTCTTGTTCCCATATCATCTTTAGTTTTCAACTTCCCGGATGCCATCATGTTTGATTCATTTTATATAGCATCGTCTTGCATCCCTACTAAAGTAGTGGATCTTCTTTCTCTCAAAATTAGAGCGAAATCAGAATCACAAGCTCTTGCAAAAGTGACTTTTGCAGCTGGTTGGGAAGGTTTAAATTCAGCCGGGATTTTGTAATAAATCTTATTAAATATTTGAATGAACTCTAGGACTGATTCTGATGTCTTCTTTCTCAAGGATCCAAATTTGATTAAGTAATAAAGATGATCATTTTTCTCACCCCATTGCCTTATGAAGGAAGTTTCCAGATCGTTATACAATGGTATAGAACCTACTGGAATCCCTCTGAACCAAGTTCTTACATGTCCTTCAAACGTTTATACCAAMARTATCATGTAAACATCCCCATGCTCAATACCAATAATGTCAGCAAATTGATYGAAAAAGGATATATGTTTTGTTGTTGTTAAATCCCCTTCTCCCATGAATTTAGGGAAACTCTTCATGTATTTTTCAGGTAAATCATGTAGGAAAACAGGAAGAACTAAGGGAKCATATCTAGAAACGACCTTGGAAAAGATCCTAGGGGGTTGAGAGGGTATATTTTCTTGTCCACCAGCCCCTRCACCTTCAACAWCTCTAGCACTAGCACCTCTAACACCGRCCATTGAAAGTCTAGGAGACATAATTTGAGGACTAAATAGGAGATCATCAACAACTTCAAAACATTGATCTATTGATATTTTGCCTACTTTGGGATGGTGTAAATGAAGTTTAGCAAAATGATCGTGAGAATATGGAAGATMTAGATGAGGGGGAAAAGGAAAACTTGAGCTTGGTTTCTCAGATTTACCAKATGTATAGATAGGAGAAGTAGTAGGTGATGAATCTGAGTGTAAAAAATAATCTACAGGGTTTTTGGAAACAAAAACTTTTACTTCATGAAGAGAAAGAATTAGATGTGTACTAATGATAGTAGGGATTGAAATGGATTCTTTGYTGGTAAAAGTATCTATCAATGAAATAGGGATGGTCTGGTCAATCTAAAAGTTTATTTCAGGAATAATTACTTCTGGAGTCTCTAGTTTGACTTCAGACTTACTTGTTGTTGCTTCTGTAGAATGAACTTGTTTACAATTAACTCGTGTAATTCTAGGTTGATAGAACTTACCTGTTGATGCAGAAGTTTGTCTGAGATATCCCTTCGGTTTCAATAATTTTTTGGGATCCGAAACTGGCGTAGCCTACTTTTCCTCTGGGTTTTTCCTGGTATTCTTTCGACTAAATGCCAGCTTTGCCTACAATGGAGTCTTCAAGTGAAAAAATGAACCTTTTCATGTATTCAATATTTGTTCACCATCAAAGAAAAAAAATTAACTTTGTCGTTCTCTGAGGGAAAAATGATTTTGTTTCTCCGTTCCCCGACAACAGCGCCAAAACGATGTTTTTCCTGAGATTGATTCTAAGGCTCAAAGAATAATGTCAGGCATCAAAGATTTTAAATGAAATATTTTTATGAGTGCTTTTTCTACCTTCAGTTTTCTGAGAAATGATCTTTAAATGAATTTAATGATAATACGGTACAAAGGATGTATCTCGTTATCTGAGTCACAATTATAATGTCAAATGGTGTAGAAATGATTTACGAAACTGTTAAAACAAAGTCAGGTATCAATTACAGATAAGTTTCACCTTGTTTGCAATGGAAGAAAAGTAGAAGATGCACCCTTGAAAGGAGATAAAAATGTAGTAATTCACACATGTCTTGTTTTACTCACAGTAATAACAAAGGAAAAGTAGTTACTGAATGAACTTCTAATATATTATGATCACAGTAGATGTAGTACTAAATTGTAATCATTCACTCTTCAAGAACTACAGAAATAAATTCAGAGAGATTGAAACACAGAGGAAACACATAACTCAAATTGAACGAAACTTAGAATCTATGTCTTCACTTGCATTTATATTCAAAAACAAAATATCTTTTACATTCGGCAAGAAGCAACCACGAATAGATCTAAAATCTATCTATTTATACAAAAATTGTCTCAAATGAAAACAGTTGGAATTCCCACAATATCTCCCTAAAAATAGAATACAATATGAATGAAATAACAACACGCAAATATTGTTGAGTTTTTTTGGCACTTCATATGTCTCTTCATTTGCTTGTAGATGCACTCATTTTCCTTTGTTCTTTAAACTGGGTACACATGTCCATTAAGGCCGCCACAATCATTTGGATTATTGTCTTTTCCATTTGATTTTGTTGCCATATGTCCCTTCGAATGTGTTCACTGGGATAAATAATTGTATTTGAAGATATGGGGGTGGTAATTAGGAAGGTAACTCAGCGTTGGCTCGTTATGGGATGGCTAACAGTTATGGGGAAGAGTAGGTGGTGAGGTAGACAATATCAAGAGTGTGGAAGAAAAGTAGAAGATTAACCCTCGAAAGGAGATAAAAATGTAGTAATTCACACAGGTCACAGGTCTTGTTTTACTCACAGTAATAACAAAGGAAATGTTGTTACAGAATGAACTTTTGATATTTTATGATCACAGTAGATGTAGTACTAAATTGTAATCATTCACTCTTCAAGAACTATAGAAATAAATTTAGAGAGATGGAAACACAAAGGAAACACATAACTCAAATTGAATGAAACTTAGAATCTATGTTTGCACTTGTATTTATATTCAAAAGAGTTTTGTCTTTTACATTTGAAAAGAAGCAGCCACAAATAGATCTAAAATCTATCTATTTATACAAAAATTGTCTCAAATGAAAACCGTTGGACTTCCCACAATATCTCCCTAAAAATAGAATACAATTTGAATAAAATAACAACACGCAAATATTGTTGAGTTTTGTTGGTGCTTCATCTGTCTCTTCATTTGCTTGTAGATGCACTCGTTTTCCTTTGTTCTTTAAACTGGGTACACATGTCCATTAAGGACACCACAATCATTTGGCTTACTATCTTTTCCATTTGATTTTGTTGTCATCTATCCCTTCGAATGTGTTCACTATGATAAAGAATTGTAGTTGAAGATATGGGGGTGGTAATTTGACAAGTAACTCAGCGTTGGCTCATTATGGGATGGCTAATAGTTATGGGGAAGAGTAGGTGGTGAGGTAGACAATATCGAGAGCATGGAGGATGTGACAGGCTGGAGGGTGAAAGGTAGAGTGGGTGGTACCGACGGAGAAAGTGGGTKTTGTGTATGTTCTTTCATTTGCTCCCAGCTATAGTCACTTTTATCTGTTCATTGAATTGGGTGCACATGTCCATCAATACTACCACAAATCTTGAAAGATCAATATTTTCATTCAATTCAAAGGAAAACATCTTCCTTTGTACTTGTGGCAGCTTATCCTGGATCTTGTTTACTTCTTGGACTGTGATTTGATACTGTAAACTTGGCTTCACCAAAAACTCATTGATTTTAAGTAAATCGATATGGCCCATCTGTTGGATGGTCGACTGGATATTTTCCTTGTTCTTCCTGAAGCTATGTTGGTTCATTTGTATTTCAATCTTCCCCAATGCCTTTGAGATATTATTTCCTTCAAATTCAATCATTTTTTTATTTACAAAAAATAATGCCTCAAGACAAGCCTCCTTTGTTTCTCTGGCAAGATTCTTTCTTTGCTCCAGATTTGTTTCCCAGCCTTTCAGGGTCATTTCTCCCTTCACTTGTTTGTAATGTCAGAAAGGGGTGAGACCAGGGATAATAGTTTTTTTCCTCCATATGATAAATTACTGAAAATTAGACCAAGATGCACAAGCCTCTTTTTCCTTGACATAAATACTTTTTAGAGAAAGGTTTATTGCCTGATAGCATTTCTGAATAGCATCTACTTTTTTATAGAGCTCCTACTGGGCAAATTCCAACTTCTCATTGATTTTTGATGCTTGTGTTTTGAAGGAAGTAATATCTATTGTTCTTTTCTTTGTTAGGGCCAATTTGTCATGCAGTTGTTTAATCAAATTGTCTCACTGAGTGATCAAACCTTTGTTGGTATGTGAACTCTGGTAGAGCAGCTCAAGGTTATCTTGTAACTGCTTCATTTGATGTTGATAACTAGCCCTGATTTATTCAATGTCCTGGTTCATCCTGCTTCTAACAGTCTGTTATGTACTATGTATCTCATTCTGTAATTTCTCTACCAAGAGACATTTATGTTGCAATTATTCGGTCAAATTTTTGACTGACCATTGATTGGCAGAGGCAAAAGCCCCTAGTGAATCCGCAACTTCCTTTGCAAACTTAGGATCATGTTGGTCTTTCCCATCATACACCAATCTTTGACTTTTAGTGATTACTCCATCCTTTTGGTGAGATTATCTTTTTACAATAGTTTTTTGTTTCTTGCTGAAAAAGAAACTCGAGGGAGGCATCTCTTCAAAAAATATAGGAGTAAGATCATCAACATGAATGAGCTCTGAATTAGGATTTCCAAAGCTGGTTTGTAAAGGGGTCAATGATGGAATAAGAGAAATAATTGTTGTGGATTTTTCCTAACTTGTTGTATTTGGGGTGCCAGGAGGAGTAGCTAGCGTTGAATGAGGAACAACTTGTCCCAAATTCATGAAAGCTTCAAACCGAGCTAATACTTGTGGATCAATCAAACCTGACAATGATATTTTTATTTCTCGAAATAACCTTTCTGGACTTTTTGGGACTTCTTCAACTTTGTGCTTAGTGGAGCAACTTGGCTCAGATCCTGTGGGTTTAGCTTCCTGTGAAGAAGGCATGGGTTTTGAATCGTCTTGCAATATATTCAGTAAATTGTTTTGTCTATGTTTTTTAAAGATAAGGAAACCAACGTGTTGGTCAGGAGGCAGAGTCTAGAATATGCGTTGAACTTATTCATAATATCTAACTCCCCTGAACATCTCGTCATAAGGATAATCCTCATGGACATATCGCTTCATGTTAAATTGAGCTAAATGATTTTCCACTATCTTATGTGGATCATGTTTCTTGAATTTGATGCCAACTAATTTGACATCTTCCAAGGTTGCAGCCTCGACTTTAGAATGACCAAAATATAATAATGTGAACATACCAACTTGAATGGTAAAAGTTGGCCAAACCTTTTTCTAAGTTGCTTTCAATTCCTTGTTGATACCTCCTGCTACTGTTTTGTTTACCACTTCTTTGCATACCAGCTTGTCAGGTAAAAAATGTGGAAGGGCATGAGGAGGAACAAAAGAAACAAATACTCTAATGTAGGAGAAATTCTCCTCAATAAACCAATTTGCAAGTGTACCTAAGTTCCCCATAATATTTTCTCAAACCCTGGGCGGCGGGTGGCCATAGATAGTTATGTGAACAGGTATCACTACCCTATGACAGATTTCGTAAAATAAATCTTTGGCATTTTCCTCCCACAATTTGGAGCAGTAGAAATGTATTGGCTCAGAATTGGTCGGGGTCCAACTCCACTTCATCAGGGAGAATGGGGTAATGAAACAAATGACATCCATAATATATGTTGACATGTAAAAAGGAGCAGGTTGCCCTTTTGATTTTGATGATTGATACTCAACAATTTCCTTGGCCAAATTATCAGATAGCATTTTATCCCAATTGAAGGTATAACCCTCGGCTACTTAATTCATTATGGCTACCCACTCAACTGAGAAATGCGTAGGGTTATTTTTCCCAAACCTATGAAAAAACATCATGGATATATATAACATATGAGCATCTAATGGCATACATACCATGAGCATCGGCTTTGAATTTTTCCGGATGTCCCCACCAGGTCTTGATTATATCATGACCATTTCTACTGTATTGAGTGAATTCTCTTCTCTCAAAATCTAGAAGAAATGCTGCATTGTAAGTATATCTAGGTGTAGGGGAAAGATTGTACATTAATTGTAGTTTATTCCATCGATAAGAGATGATGGTGGTATTTTGGTGGTTGATGACGCTTCTGGTTTGGATGTCGATATGTTCCAAAGCCCAATTTATCATATCAATTTAGGGTATAATTCTGGGTCATGCAACGATCTTATGTAGTTCTATTTGTGCTACAAATTTAAGCTTGGCTGAGAAGGACTCGTCGTCTTCCTCGGCAAAGTTGTCTGGACAGTTAATAATCTCATGCTCTAAGATATCAAAAACCTGCTTCCAAGACTCAATGGTGTCTGTAACTCGCGGAGTTGTGTCTGATAGAACATCTACATTTAGATTGGAATCATCACCCGATGCATCAAGTTTCTTTGAAACTTTTCGTGGCGCCATAATCCTCAAGGAAATAGAATTATCCTACATGTAACAAGAGAAGTCTGTAAGCTCTACACTGAATAAAAAAATACTAATTTCAAATGGTAAAATGATTTTGAAATTTGAAGTTCTTTATTCAAAAAGTCTATCGATCTTCGTATAGATGTACTGACGAAGAATTTATTAAAAAATTGATGGAATTTATTACCTGGTGATTCACAATATTTATTGAAATCATTAACCTTAATCAATCATAAATGTCATTAATACTTCGACGGTTTGACATTCAGAAGCTTGATTATGACAGGGTAGAAATTACCCAAAGTCTGAACTTGCGGAGTGCTTAATTAATACTTAATCATGATTAACCTAAGTTATTAAATGTTGTATTATGTAATGATCCCAAGCCAAATTCTTTCTTGGAATCACTAACTACTACTAATTTATTGAGTTTTTAAGTGCATACAAGATTCATCAACACATGGAGATCACAATATATTCAAGATGTAGAAGCACAAGAAAAGATCTG
>SNQJ01S0215360.1:0-10747 GCA_010110895.2 Picea sitchensis
CATTCTTCACATAAAGTTCTGAGTGTTTTAAACTTAGATAGATAGTCTTAAATGCAAGAAAAATCACTTGGATTTAAAGTTAGTACTTGATTTTCTAACTGTTGTGCTCGAATAATATTGTGTTTACCAAACACAGTTTCAATATTTTCCCAAGCTTCTTTCGGTTTATCAATTGATTGAAGGTGGAACCTTAAATCAGGAGAGATGGACATTCCGATTAATCCACGTGTTTCATCATTCCTATTATCCCATTTGGCTTTCTTATCAGCATCAGTGGGTGTTGTTTCCTTTCCCAAGGTAATCTGGTACAAGCCTTTACTTCTTAATACATCCTCCATATGGGATTTCCATTGGAAGTAGTTGGTATTGGTAAGTAAGAGATTACTTGTATAAGTCATATTAAATATGTAGATAATACTGATTTAAAAACTGAAACTAATGATCTGAATGGAAAGAGCTCGAAAAGTTATGCGGTTTTAAAAAAACGGCACTGAAAATGAACTTCAGATGTGAGAGGTATGCCCTTTTTAGAAAAGGCATAAACGGTAACCAAAGGACCACATGGTAGTGTAAGTTGCTTTATGAAGTGACCCACTTTTATAAAGAGAAGTGGGGCTCACTTTTACAAAGAAAAGCTACATGCAAAATAAATAACTCTAAAATAAAATTTTAAAGTTGCTTATAGTGATTCACTTTTATACTTGAAGTGAAATACACTTTACAATTTTAGCATGAACTTTTTCAAAAAAAAGTAACAAAAGAGAGACTTGAACTCAAGACCTCTTACTTAATAAAGCAACTTTTAGTCAAATGGTATAGCAAAACATATTGTAATGTTTAGAAGGAGGATTGGGGGTGTTGTTGTTTATGATGAAGACGGCCTTGGAGAGCGTGCTCGGAAAAAAATCTTTTCACAAAAGAAAAAATTTTCACTTCTCGATGACAACAAGGGTTAGATCTTGGTTAGCCTACCTGGAAGATGCACCTTTTCCTATCTATTTATGATTTTCCAAGATCACACAGGGAGCAGGGAAAATATCATATGTAGATCTAAAAGAGTAGAAACCCGGAAATCAAAAATACAAAACTGAAATAAAACCAAAATACTTCTATGCAAAAAATTCAAAAAAATGTTTATTCAAACTTTATACCTCTAAATCTGACTATAATGGTCGTATCTTGGGAAAAATGAAACCTTTTAGAGTGAAACGAAAAGTGTTCATAAATGAAATGAGTGCTCCCGATGTAATGGAATAGTCCTCTCAGCCTAGAAATGTACGGAAATGACAAAAAATGGAGATGAGACAAATCGGCTTCACGATCTCGATCTACAACAGGAGCAGGTCTTCAAACAGGCTCTGATACCATGTTCAACAACATAGGTATTCCAATAGAAGATGAACACCTTTAATAACCACTCACATAACTAGATCAAATATCAACACACCGATGTTTTCATGTGGTAAAACCCCTACGGGGAAACATCCACAGCCCCAACCAACGCGGCCACTTGGAGCAGTTTATTAATGAAAAGAAAAAGATTACAGAGATATTTTACAAGAGAGTTTCTCACAATTGATCATCGTCAAATGACCTTCCATTCTCTTTAAATAGAGATCATGGACCAATCGGGTGTTAAGCCACAGATCAATGGTCGTTAAGATCGAGGAGAGTATGAACCGTCAGATCACTCTATGTCAGGAACATATCGTGACTGTCGGATTTCCTAACTACAAATCATACTAATGCATACTAAAGAAACACACTAGAAAACACATGTTTGCCTAATGACACAATAGACCAAGTAGATCTTAACTAATTCCTAAGTGTCTAAATATCCTAACACATAAGTATGTTGATTCTCACGCCCTTGCCTTGATGACTATTGTTGCTCTAAATGGTGTGGATGATACAACAACTGTAGGAATCGGTCATTTTTTCTTCAATTCTACCACATGTGTTCATTTGAGTCCAGGATATTCTTGGCGTCATTGTTGTGTCCTTCCTAGGGCTTTGCTTCATGTCCTTATGTAGACTCGACCTCAAATTCAACTTCAGACTCTGTAATAACTGTGTTTCTTTCCTCCATGGGTCCCTCTATCTTACTAAGAGACACATCCTGCAGCATGATTCTATTTTTTCTTATACCACAACTTCAAAAACTTATTTTGCACGTTAATATTAATAGTACCCATTGAGTCTATCCAAGGATATCCCAAAAAAATATCCACATCACCCATGTCTTTAGCATAAAAATCTGAATGCAACACATATTTGTCCATACTTAGCTTCAAATATTTAAAAATTTGAACATTTTCACCCTCAACCTATGTGTTTTGAATATTATCTACAGGAACTTGCAATCTATTAACCAATTGAACATAAAATTATGCATGCAACTAGGGTTAATAGAAACAATGATATTTTCTTTCTGAATACATCCATGAACCTGTAATATAGAGTTGCCACATGAAAATAAACCATTGATACTCTTTGTATCTTTTTTTTCAACATGATACCACCTATCAAAAAATACATTTTCAAATTCTTCATCGAAGAATGTGCTTATCATGTGATATCTAAGCAATTTCCACCAATTGGTCGCATCACCTTTTAAGTGTAAATTGAGCAAACCTCTCCAATTATTTTGCCACACTGAATTATGTTATTTTATAAATTATTCAATACTAGGACCATCGGAATTCCACATAAAATACATATTGCTATGAAAACCTCAAAAATAGAACTAAGGTTTGTAAAAATAACTTACTCTACAAATCGCGACTTTTTTCGGAAAACCCCTAAAAATTTGTCAAATTTAAAATATTGATAACTTAACTTCTCAAACTTCGTTTAGACTTTTATTTTATTTTTAAATTGGGTATTTGTTTTTAGAGGAATTCAAATATCCAATTTGTTTATGCAAATTCGAAGAAGAAATTTTTAGAACCGAGTCTAAAGTCTGTCGCCCTCTTTTTTGTCTAATTTGTTTTTGCAAAAATAACAAAAAATTGTTCCCTTCTTTGGCCTAAGAAAGATATTTGATATCAATTTTTATGTACATGAACAAATCTGAAAATATAAGATACAATAATAACTCAAATGATTCACCAAAACACTAAACACAAGAAATAGAGAAACCCTTGAGGTAGGGTAACACCATATATTAATAATTATGGAAGAATAAAACTCCTCAAGCAATCCTTGCTTATACCAAAAAAATAGTATTCACTCACCTCCAATACATTGCTTTCACTTATTTATATAGCACTATCTATCTCCTAAGAACATTCTAGAGAATTAACCTTATAGAAAACCTTCCCATTTATTATATCTAACCACTATAGTGGGTTTTATTTAATAATATAGTGGACATAATCCACCTTACATTGAATGGGCTCCACTAATAATACATAATCACATTCCCATTGGGTACTTGCCTAGGTGTTTTAGAGAAATCTTCTTGAACAATAAATGTAAAGTAAAAATGATACTTCAAAAAAGAATCCTTTCAAACTATATATTTTATTTATGAAGAAAAAACCACTTAGCAACGCCAACATTTATAGGGTCTAGAAATGGTTCAAAACAAAAATAAAACATAAGTGACCACGTAGAAGACCGATTTACCCCAGATAGGAAAACATAAAGACAAATAAGTTTTAGTGAGGAGCATTTTTCTATAGTTCCAAAACCTCACCTCCACTTTTTGCTATAAGAACTGAGAGTAGTTCAAACATGCCCTATCAAAACCGCAAATACAACCTCAAGATATTGACAAATTAGCTAGAGTGTAGTTAGGGAAAGGGTTTTACTTCACTCAAAAGTAATTATTATACCAAAATGCCAAATATTTTCCATTTAATCACTATCGAATAGAGAAGAATTTTAAACTATAATGTTCATATATAATAAGATATTGCAGACAAAATGAAGATTGATAAACAAAAATAAAATATGATCTCATAAAGGGACCTCCCATTTCCAAAAATAAATCTATTTAACTCCATATTGTGCAGATGGGAAAAAAGTGTCTCCCTTTACGGTCATAAAGAGTATCTTGATGAGCATAAAACCCATAGCTCAGAAATATAGCCATGTGTCCAGATACCTTGAGTGCAACACATGTCTATAGAGAGTATTTTTGGGGAACCTTGCGGCATTCTGCCAAAAAGAAACAGATCAATTATTGATAAAACATTTGATAAGAATCTTCACTATTCTATCCCACTATGATGCCAATTCAAAAATTGCATTGAAAATCCATAACATAGATACTTCAAGGCATATTTGTTGCAAAAAAGTCATCAGAATTTACAACAACATATACACTAAGAAGGGTACCCATGATCCAGATTATTTTCGGCATGAAATGAGAGTGGAAATATAATAAAGAAATGTATAGAGATATCTCAGATATCCAATATTATAACATAAATGTATCAGAGATGCAACCATAAACACGGATATACAGTAATACACAATTGTCTATTAATGAGCGAAAATGTACAAAGATTGTAAAATACATAGTGAAAGACTCGCTAGAATGGTGGTAGCTTATCTTTGAGAAGAGATATGATAGCTACTCGCATCTGTGAGAAGACATTTTTTCAATGAGGCTCCAAAGGCCTTTTTATCATAAAGAAAATCCAAAACCATAACCCCGAAAGATGAAAATCCAACAGTTTTTTGGACCTCGTTTTTGGTAGTTTGGTGTATCAACTTCCCGAGGTTGTAACTTTGGCATATGATCTCCGTTTGGGGTGCACGATAGCTCATTGAAAAGGTATCGTTGAGGATATTCATTCTAGAGACTCAAAAATTCAGTTATCATTGAGAATCTTGATCCCGAAAAACCTTCATTTAGGCCCTCAAAATGGCCCTAGAAGTTAAAAACTGTTAAAAATAGTAAATTGACAAAATTGTCCAAAACTTGTTTTGAGCCAGTTGGAAGAGGTGGGTGGACACCGATATCCACCTGGATCAATCCTCCATATTTAGAAATCAATGGTCTCCATTGCATTGAGTGCCTAGGGGAGAGGGAAAAGAGTTTGTTGAATCTGGATCTTGATGAGTTGCTTGCCATGTTGGAGAAGTTGCATTGCTTAGCTTTTTGAAAGTTTTCATGAACTTGTGGTTGGAAGGGGTGGACCCTTTTAACCGTTCTAGCTACATGAGATGTCTGTGTGAAGAAGAAATATTTATGCTTTGCTTCAGTATTTTCGACCTACTTCTATTGGATAGAAGTTTCTTGGGCCAAGGCTGTAGTGGTTGCAATATCATTTTGTTCACCTTTTGAACAAATTGTGAAGAAGCTAAATTTTGTAGGATGAGATACTACCATGCGGTTACAGAGTGAAAGACTCACTAGAATGGTGGAAACTTATCTCTGAGAAGAGATGTGATGGCTACTCGCATTCGCAAGAAGATGATCTTTACAATGAGGCTCCAAAGGCCTTTTTAACATAAGTAAAATCCAAAAATGTAACCCTGGAAGATGAAAATCCAAAAGTTTTGCAGGCTCCGATGGGGGCAGTTGATATGTTAACTTACCGAGGGTGTAAATTTTGCATACGATCTTCATTTTGGGTTCTCGATACACCATTGGAAAGGTCTAACCGAGAAGAACATTTTTCAACTAGCCCAGGCAAATGCCCTTAGCAATCACTTGGACCCCAAATCCCCAAAAAACATCATTTAGGGCCTCCAAATGGCCCCCGAAGTTTGGAACCCAAAAAAACTGTCGAAATTTTTCCAAGATGGAAAAAACAATTTCGAGCTCGTGGAATAGGTGGGTGGTCATCGATATCCACCTAGATCAATATTCCCTTCTTAGGAAGAAATGGTTTCCATTGCGTTGAGTTCCCGGGTTGAATCTATTCAACCAGTCAAGCTACCTGAGATGATCGTGTGCAAAATGAAATTGTTTGCTTTGCTGCAATCTTTTCGACCTGTTGTTGGATAGAAGGTGTTTGGTCCGAGACTGTAGTGGTTGCAGTATCCTTATGTTCACCTTTCGAGCAGACAAGGAAGAAGCTTAATTTTTTAGTATGAGATACTACCTTACAGCATTATTTAGGTGGGACAATAATTGTAACTACCTCTAGTATTCTGTAGAGATGACCCCCCAAAATAATAATGACACTATGGGTTCAATACTCATAAACAACATGGTTCTTCCACATATATGGTTTTCCCAGAGAACATCACATAATACCTCATCCTTGAAGGGTTGGATGTCATATGACAATCGACACTGTTGGCTGACACGGAGATCTTGTCCCTAGCGAAACCACCCAATGTTGTATGGTTGTGGGTGTGGTGTTGTCAACAATCTCAATTATTTTACAAACTCTACTGAGATAAGGTTCTTTTGGCTTCTGTTATCCACAATAAAATGTAGTGGGGTCCCCTTCACCCATATATGTGAATAAAAAATGTGCTCCCCCTCTTTAGGATATGTTGGTTCTTCTAGTTGAATTGTTGTGGTCGCGAAAATAGCACTGGGGTCTGCACCAATGATCTGTCTTATGTTAGTATTTTTTGAATCATATTCTGAATCAGGGTTTGACTCCTTGTCTTTTATTTCGTCCACCAATGACTGTTTTGAGCGACATTCATTGGTGTTGTGCTAGGGGATTTTGTGAAAATCGCACAATTTTCCAGTGTCTTTCTTCGTCTTCCTATGACCCTTCTTTTCTTGTGGCTTGGACTGGTTTTCGGGAGACTGTTTGTTAGGGATGTCTTTATCATACTTTGGTTGTTTTAGATTTGCAGACCCAAACTCCCATTTTTTATGGTGCTTAAATTTCTGCTCAATTTTAACAACATATCAATAAGTAGCACCGAGTGATGAGATGTCCAGAAAATTCATTTCAATTTGGATGTATCTGTGTAGAGCCCCACGATATTTCAAAACCAAATGTCGTTTGGATTCTTTGACACCCATCTTGGTAGGAAAGGTATGGAAGGTATTGGTGAACTCCAGAATTGTTTGGCCCCTCTCTTGCCGCAGTGTGGTCCATCTCATATATTGCTCCTCATATTTGTCAATAGGGTAATATTGTTCCTTTACTGCATCCAAAAAACAATACCAAGTGGGATCAACCCCATATATTCCAGACTCTTCTGTGTAACTTTTCTCCCAGTAAGTTTCTCACCAATGTTTTACATGGGGGAGATCTTTAAGGAGTGCAAAGGTGATCTTTTCCCTGTCGGAAAAATGGTGAACAAAGAAATAACCCTCTAGCAGATTTAACCATTTGTCTATGGCATCCGCATCTATCCGGCATTCAAATTAGGGAATATCAAAATTAAACTGTACCTTGAAAGGAGAGGTGATTCCAAAGTGGTTTTTTGATGAAGATGCATCTATTTCTATCGACAGACGTTGAAGGATGTGGGGAAAATTCTCCATCATTTCGTCCTGCTGTCGTGTGAGAGCTTGCTCAAGCAACAGATTGATAGAATTGTTTGCTCCATCGTTTTTATTTTCTTCCGCCATGGAGGGTTTATTGGGTGTGAGAGAGTGATTGTATTCAAGAGAGATAGGATCAATACCCAACTTGTTATACTCATACCTCGTCGGGGAAATGCACTACAAAAAAAATGATCAAGAGCAGCCTACTCTGATACCATTGATCTGGATTATTTTAGGCACGAAATGAGAGCGGAGATATAATAAATAAATGTACATAGATATCTCAAATATCCAATATTATAACAAAAATGTATCATAGATGAAACCATAAACACATATATACATTAATACACAATTTTCTATTAATGAGCGAAAATGTACAAAGACTGTAAAATACAGAGTGAAAGACTCGCTAGAAAGGTGGTAGCTTATCTCTGAGAAGAGATGTGATGGCTACTCGCATCCGTAAGAAGATGATTTTACAATGAGGCTGAAAAGTCCTTTTTATGATAAATAAAATACAAAACCTTAACCTCGGAAGATGAAAAACCAACAGTTTTGAGGACCCCATTTTGGGTAGTTTGGTGTATCAACTTCACGAGGGCGTAACTTTGTCATATGATCTCCATTTGGGGCGCACGATAGCTTGTTGGAAAGGTATATTCGAGGAGATTCATTTTGGGGGCTCAATGAGAGACTTTGACTATATTTGAGAATATTAATCCTTAAAAACTTTCATTTAGGCCCTCAAAATGGCCTCGAAAGTTAAAAACTGCTAAAAATAGTAAATTGTCAGAAAATTGTTTTGAGCCAGTTGGAAGAGGTGGGTGGCCACCGATATCCACCTGGATCAACCCAATTATGCATACAAGGTGAGAATATATGTAAGGATCATTTCTTGAATATGTGGAATGGATTCCACTTATGACTCAAGCCCACTGCTTGGATGTTTGTGTTGGTGCCTCGATTGTTGAAAGAAGGGGGTGAGGGTCTATATTGTTGAAAGAATAAAAGATTGCAATGAAGGTCTCTATTTTTGAAAGCATAAAAACCTTAGTAATAAATGGGTGCCTCGATTTTTGAAAGCATAACAGCCTCAGTAATAAATGGGTGCCTCGATTTTTGAAAGCATGCAATGAGGGTCAATAAATCACATAATGTTGTTGACTCTAGAGATCGAAGATAGAATGATAGTCCCATATTGTTGGAAGTATAGAAATCTCAATTATAAATAGGTGCCTCGATCATTGAAAGAAGGTAGAAAAGGTCRATCAAGCACAGAATGTAGTCAGTGTTGGAGATCGAATATGGAACACATTGACAAGGATGAAAAAAGAAGAGGCTTGAGGACGAATAGTTTTAGAGAACATTAGGGTTTAATAAAAACCTATCCCTRCATATATATGCCTTCTACATAATTATTACAAATGGTTCTCAAACTATAGTAGTCACTACCAAGATTCCATTGCCATTCATTTGTAGATGTCATTTTTTATTCATCACACATGACTTGATTTATCTTAATGATGGGAATAACTTTACTCTATATACTACTAATTCAGTATAACTACAATATATACTATATACTACTCATTAAACTTTAGCGACCAACATGAACACACCATACACACAATTGAACACAAGATGTATCCCGGGAAAACCAATATGGGAGAAACATAAATAAGCATAGGCATTGCCAATAACCCTAATATGTATCTTCGCTACATGATAAACCAAATGAGCTATCAACATTAGGGCCTTTAGACTTACCTTGACTCATGCCTACTCTTAATCATCAATTAAATTATCGATGTTTCTTTCTTAGGCTACTTTCCATTCTCCCTCTTACAAAAGGATTATTTTCAATTTCTCCCTCCATTCCAAGTAATTTGAACCAATCAACAATGGCTTCTTAGTGAGTGTTTGTTCTTACTACATTATATCATGTCTGAGTTTGTATTGAGTGACCCAGGTTTCATGTTTGTTCGGGGTTCCAACAAAGCCTATAAAACTATCGGCCTTCCTGGTAAACCAAAAGGCAACGCAGCACACCAGGTGCACTGCGTTATCTCACCCGAGATAGTCTTAATGGTTGGTTCCAATACTCATGTGTTTGTAGTGCAGGATTGATTGGGATATCTAATAATTGTATGATGTGGCTTCTAATGTAAATTATTAGCGTATTGCAATGTTATTCATGATTAAACAGGAAATCTAACAGCTCATTCATTTAGCATATTCATATCTACTAAAGACAATAAAGGAATACATGCATTCAATCACATAACACAGATGTTACCTTGGTTCACCCCCCTGGGCTACACCCACTAAGATCTGGCTCTTAGCTCTTTTATTATAGTAGTTTTGAATCTGCAGCACTGGGCACTTTACAACTCTTCTCAGTCAGGTTAAGATATATTATGAGGCAAACTAGATTTCACCAGGCTCCTCATCCTGCGATCTAACCCTCGAGATCTACCCTCCTCAGTCCTCTCTAGCTCAACAGCGTACAAAATTAGGTCATACAACAAAACATTATATCTTTATATTTGTATCTCTCTCACTATCTAACCCCTTCTATGAGACTTAGGTATCTATATTTATATGTTTATGGCTCACTAGTCGTTACAATATATTTCCAAAACCCTAACTCTACCATTGTTAGGTCTTCGCTGCATGTGTGGGTGTTTCTCTTTCTTCTAGTTGTCGCTTTCCTTGTGCATGCCTTCTTTCCCAAAATCATCTTTCTTTCCTCTTTGGCCTGCTTCCAACAGGCCCCCAACAATGACATGTGGCTCGTCCTAAGCCACCTAATCTTTGTGCACTTCATCAATCTCCCTGGTGATCGCTTGGAACTTCTCCTTGAGCTATTCTTCTTATGTTTGTGCCTACGCAGTCTTCTCCTTCAGTATGTCTACTATCTGGACTGCAATTTTGTCACTAATCAATCCTGCGCACTCTGCCTGGATCTGTGCTATATGTGTCTTGGCTTCATCTTCCTGTGCAATGACTTCTTCTACGCGCTCTAGAGTGGTTCCATTTGAGCATGACACTCCTTTTTCAGTGTTTGCATAGTGGTGAGTTTTGTCTGTAGTTTCTTCATATCCTGCGCCCCTTTGACACACTCTGTGATGGACATTGTCTTCTGCCTCTTCTTGAGGTCCTGGATAGCTACGCTTATCCTTTCTTCTTCCTTGTCCCACTGTTGGACTTGTTGATCCTCTTCTAGCTTCATCCAAAGTTGTGTTGCTTGATCGAACAAGTCGGTTGTTATGTTGACATGTTCCTCTATCTCTTGTGGTTGTTTTATTGCCTCCTGCTTCCTTT
>SNQJ01S0215361.1:0-15523 GCA_010110895.2 Picea sitchensis
AGGCACGATCTAATACCCAAACATGTTTTTGAGAACCACAATGTTATCATACCAAGAGAGGAAGATAATCAAGGTGATGACAATGAAAAGTGATATGTACATGTTTTATTTCAACATTTATGTTGTGGATGTGTCATTTTATTATGGTTTTCTATAATTGTCCAGATGTGTATGCATTTTTAGTTGTCATAATTTTAGTTAGTTTTTATAGTTATGTAATGACAATTATTTAGAAAACAACTGACCTAAATCATGGTAGAGAATAAAAGTATAATTGTTGGTGATTTCACAAACATTTTTAATGAGTGTATTTAGGCATTATTTTATGAGCTTCAACACAAATAAAGAACACACCCCTATGACATATTATCAAGCTTAAGAAAATCAGTTGGAAAGGGGACTTCCACATGTGACATGCCAAAGGTGAAAGGGTCCCACAAATGAAGGTAGCTAGTAGTTTCAATATTCCCAAGCATACCCAAAGGTGCTAAAATACAATGGATCATAAAGGACACATTTTACTTTTTACAGACACTCGCCACAAGCCCACACATGAGATACTTTAGGTGGAAAACCCAACAAAAAGCCATTAAGTAGCTAGTTCACGTTGTGTAGCACGTGTGTGATCAAGTGGATTGGAGTCACCAAGACCCTTGTAAGTTGCTTGATGTTGACTATCTTGAAAAGTTGGTCATCTCGGAGAAGTATTCAACATTTGGTGGCATTTCTTAAAGTCCAAGGTATGAAAGAGAAAGGGAAATATCAAGGTTCCTACTTTACATGGTTTCCACTATGATCGTACATCCACTTTTTAAGATAAAGGTTCCTACTTTACATGGTTTCCACTATGATGGTGGATATTGACTTAAACGTTCACACAAATACCTTCAACACTACTGGATTGGTATAATTGTGTGAAATTTTTCTTTGAACCCATTATTTCCCCAAGTGAGCAAGTAAGTATATTCAAGACTAAAATTAAGTGAAAGAGAAAAAAAAAATTGACTTGAAGGTGCTTTGCAAGAAGTCTTCAATGCAACAATTGAACTAGAGGAGGAGAATATTTTCAATGATAAGGGGCCTCGAGTGCACCTACAACCAACACATCTTGAAAATCTACCTTCCTCCACACTTAATTTGAAGGAAAGATTGTTCACTAACTAATAAGAAACCAAATCATAAAATTATTATTTGCATGACTTGCAAAGGAATGATTGACATGTTTTTTTTTTAAGGGAAGGGTAGGGGGAAGATATGATTTAATTATTCAAGAAGAAAAGTACATGGAATGTGTTCCCTTGCATGCAACACAATGATCATGACCCTTCTCTTTGGGGTTCATTCATCAAGATGACTCCTTATGCTCCAACAACAAATCAACAACATCGAAAGCATGCAATAGAGTAATAACATTTTGCAATAAGGCTTTGCAATGGACTTCCTACGATGATTGTGTACACTCTTGATTGAGTGGGAGTATTGTGAAAAGGCAACCATAGAATGTAGAAGTCAATAAATCCAACTTTAGGAAAGCATTTAGAACATTTTGGCAATTCAAATTTCATATCATGTTTATGTCTTTTTGTTATATATATAAATTAATGTATAACATGAAAAAAAAAATTGTATCTCTTTTCTTTTTTATGTGTTAAAACTTCATTTTAAGATTAAATGATTAAAGTTTAGAATGAGATTATGTTGGTCATGGAGGCTGATTATCTTCCTGTTTCATAGGTCTTTGTTTTCAACTATGTTTATAACTCATGAAGACTGTACACCCCTCCATGTAGGGGGGCTTCCCCCCTTGCAGGATTTGGGGGCAAGCAGGCCCCCAGCAGGGGTTCGGGGGCTAAGCCCTCAAAAGGAAAAATTGCTTTGTAAATGTATATTGTAATTTCATAGTAAATCTAGACAGTTCATTATAAGGTCGCAGATCTAACGGTAGAAGTTATGTTAGGTTTTTTTTTCCCTAGAAGGCAAACCTCTTTTATGAGGGAAATGTATTGCGGCTATGCATCATTGTGAATATTGTATTCTGAGAGAGGATACTATGAGAGAAAGAAGAGGAATTTACAACGTTGTAGGTTGTATCCCTTTATTTGTTGGATAATAAAAATGAAGGACCTGGTAATTTCTCTGGTGGACGTAGCCCACACTGGGTGAACCACGTATATTTGGGTCTCTATTGTATTGTGTGTCTTCTATGTTTTATTTCCACATTTGTTTTTATTTTATTGCTCTGTGATCCTGTTTTTCTAACAATTGGTATCAGAGTGAAAGGTAACTCGCAGGAAAAGAGGGTTCCTGGTTCAAGTGGAAGCAATGGCGAAAGATGGAAAGTTTAGGGTCGAGAAATTTAACGGCCAAAACTACCAGTTATGGAAGATGCAGATGGAAGATTATTTATATCAGAAGGATCTATTCCTACCATTGGGTGGAAAAACAAAGAAGTCAATGGCCATGAAGGATGAAGAATGGGAGGTTCCTGAAAGAAAGGCACTAGGAACGATATGGTTGAGCCTGGCATCGTCGGTGGCTTTCAATATTTCGAAAGAAAAGAAAATGAAGGAGTCAATGTACGCATTGGCTAAACTGTATGAAAAACTCTCGGCGTCCAATAAGGTATTTCTAATGAAGAGATTATTTAATATGAATATGTTAGGAGGTGGGTTTGTTGCAGATCATTTAAATGAATTTAATACGGTTACTAATCAACTAAGTTCTGTAAAATTGAACTTTGATGATGAGGTCGGGGCTCTTCTAATCCTGTGCTCATTGCTAGAAAGTTGGAACAACTTGGCCATATTTGTAAGTAACTTTGTCTCTGGTTCAAACACTTTAAAATTTGATGATATTATTGGTGTTATCCTTATCGAGGAAATGCGATGAAAAAGCACAGGCGAGACATCAGGTACTGCGTTAAACATGGAGAATAGAGGAAGACAAAAGGATAGAGGAAAGGGCTCAGGGAACCATGGGAATTCTAGGAAGGGAAAATCCAAATCCAGACTAGGAAAGATAGAGGGATGGAATTGTGGGAAGAAAGGAAATCTGAAGAAAGACTGCAGAGCTCCAAAGAAACAAAGAGATGGATAACATTAGAAAAATCAGGAAGCAAATGTAACAGGTGATGTGTTACAAGATGCTTTGATTCTTTCTGTAGATAATATTTCGAAGTTTTGGGTAGTAGATTCAAGGGCTTTATTTCATGCCACACCCCATATAAAACATTTTCTAGATTATGTTCAAGGTGATTTTGGATAGGTTCATTTGGGTGATGATGCACGATGCAAAATTGTTGGAATGGGAAAGGTAAAAATAAAGCAAAGGAATGGAAACTAGTGGTTGTTGAAAGAGGTAAGACATGTTCCAGATCTAAAGAAAAATTTAATTTCAACAGGGCAGTTGGAAAGTGAAGGTTGTATATCCATATTTGCATATAAGGTGTGGAAGGTCACCAAAGGATCAGTCATGATAGAAAAAGGAGAGAAGGTAGGTACATTGTATTTATGTGCTGGTAATATTGACTCTTCTATCTCTTTAGCTTCTACAAGAGTGGATACAACACTGTGGCATCATACGCTTTGACACATGAGTGAGAAGGGGATGCAGATACTTCACAAAAGAAATTTGTTGCCAGATCTTAAACAAATTTATTTGGATTTCTGTGAGCATTGTGTTTATGGAAAACATAAGAGAGTCAAATTTCTCAAAGTCGAAAAATAAAAGAAGAGTGAAAGGTTAGAGCTTATGCATACATATGTATGGGGACCAACTCAGGTATCATCTCTTGGTGGCTCTCATTATTGTGTTACTTTTATTTATAATGCAACTAGAAAAACTTGGGTTTATTGCATTCCACAAAAAAATGATGTTTTTGATACTTTTAAAAAATGGAAATCTTTGGTTGAGAATGAGACAGGAAAAAGGTTGAAGTGTCTCAGATCAGATAATGGAGGTGAATATTGCAACAAGCAATTTGATGATTGTTGTTCATACCATGGGATTCATAGAAAGAATACAGTTCCAGGAACATTACAAGAAAATGGTGTGTCAGAAAGGATGAACATGACAATCATGGAGCATGCAAGGAGTATGAGATTGCATGTTAGTTTGCCCTTACAGTTCTGGGTAGATGTTGTAGATATTGTTGTTTAATTAATAAATAGAGGACGTTCAAGCTCTTTGGATGGTGGAATTCCATAGGAGGCATGAATAGGTAAAAAGGTAAACTATCCTTTTTTAAAGACTTTCAGTTGTGAAACATTTGTCCATATTGATAAAGGAAATAGAACAAAGCTTGATGCAAAATCCAAGAAGTGCACCTTTATTGGATACAGTGTTAATGATTTTGGGTATCTCTTATGGGATTATGAAAATCACAAAATCATTAGGAGTAGAGATGTCATATTCAATGAGAAGGTCATGTACAAAGATCAGTTGCAAGGAAAGAAACAGGAAAAAGAAAAACCAAAATACACAGTGCTTGATGAGATCACTGAAAAAGAAATTCAAAAGGTACCAGAAAATCAAAATGTACAACAACAGGAGCAACATGTACCTCAAACTCTTGCAAGTGTTGTTAGAATATCTACCAGGTTAAGTAGACCCTCTAAATGATACTCTCCTTCATTGTATTATTTATTGTTGATTGATTATGGTGAACTATAATGTTATGAAGAGGCAATGCATGTAGACACTAAAAAAAAGTGGGAGCAAGGCATGAAAGAGGAAATGTATTCCATGGTAAATAACTAGACATGGGATTTGGTTCAGTTACATGTAGGAAAAAGAGCATTGTAGAATAAATGGGTTTACAAGTTGAAGGAAGAAGATGGAGTCAAAAAGGGGTACAAGGCTAGACTTGTTGTAAAGGGTTTACACAAAAGAAAGGTATATATTTTGATGAAATATTTTCTCATGTTGTTAAAATGACTTCAATTAGGACTATTTTAAGTCTTATGGCAGTAGAAGATTTATATCTTGAACAGTTAGATGTACAAACAACTTTTCTCCATGGGGATTTGGAGGAAGAGATTTATATGCAACAACCATAGGGGTATGAGGTCAAAGGGAAGGAAAATTTGGTATGCATGTTGAAGAAGAGCGTGTATGGCCTAAATCAAGCTCCAAGGCAGTGGTATTTGAAGTTTGACAGGTTTGTGACAAAACAAGGTTATAGTAGATGTCATTCTAATCACTTAGTTTATTTTAAAAAGCTAGAAAATGGAAGTTATATTATCTTGCTATTGTATGTAGATGACATGCTTGTTGCAGGGTCTAATATGCAGGATACAATTTTTCTCAAGAAGAAATTAGCTAATTCATCTGCGATGAATGATTTGGGTATTTCAAAGAAAATCCTTAGTGTGAGAATAACAAGAGATAGGAAAAATCACAATTTGACATTGTCTTAGGGTGAGTACATAGAGAAGGTGTTGGAGAGGTTTATAATGCAGAATTCAAAACCAGTTAGTACACATTTGGCCAACCATTTCAAATTAACCAAAGAAATGTGTCCCGAGACACAGGAGGAGATAAAATACATGTCCACTGTCCTTTATTCATCACCAGTTGGCATCTTGATGTATGCGATGGTTTACACAAGACCAGATATTGCACATGCAGTGGGAGTTGTGAGTAGGTATATGAACAATCCAAGTAAAGAACATTGGGAGGCAATAAAGTGGATTCTCAAGTATTTGAAAGGTACTGCTACTCATGCATTATATTTTGGAGGTTCATATACTGTTCTACAGGGATATGTTGATTCAGATATGGCAAGTGATAAAGATAACAGGAGGAGAACCACAGGGTATGTTTTTATTGTAGGTGGAACAACAGTAAGTTGGATTTCGAAAAGGAAAAATGTTGTTTCACTTTCAACAACAGAGGAAAAGTATGTTGTTGCTACAGACGCTAGTAAATAAATGATTTGATTACAGAGGTTTATGGAGGATTTGAGAAAGAAGCAAGAGAATAGCAGGTTGTACTGTGACAACAAGAGTGCCATTCATCATGCAAAGAACTCAGGCTTCCATTCGAAGGCTAATCATATACAACTCAGGTACAATTTCATACGATTCGTCTTGGAAAATGGACATTTGAAGTTGGAAAAGATACAAACTAGCCAAAATCCTGCAGACATGTTAACAAAGGGAGTAACAAGGGAGAAATTGAGTTCCTGCTCAGTTTCAGTTGGTCTTCAAGCATGAAGGTGAAGATGAGAAATTTTTCAGGTCCAAGGTGGAGTATAGTCCAACATGTACAACAACAATGGAGTTGTTGTGATCAGTCTCCAAGTGGGAGATTGTTGGTTGTGGAGCCTAATTATCTTCATGTTTCATAGGTATTTGTTTCCAGTCGTCTTTATACCCCATGAAGGCTGTACACCCTGGAATACTATACACCCCTCCATGCGGGGGTTTGTAGGGGGGGGATTGCCCCCAAAAAAAAAAAAATCCTTGTAAATGTATTTTGTAATTTCATATTAAATATGGACCGTTCATTATAGGGTCGCAGATCTAACGGTAGAATTTATTATAGGGTTTTTTTTCCCTAGAAAACAACCCTCTTTTATGAGGGAAATGTATTGCAACTATGCATCATTGCGAATATTGTATTCTGAGAGAGGATTTTGTGAGAGAAAGAAGAAGAAGTTACAAAGGGTGTGTTGTAGGTTGTATACCTTCATTTGTTGGATAATAAAAAGGGAGGACCTGGCAATTTCTCTAGTGGATGTAGCCCACACCGGGTCAACCGCGTATATCTGTGTCTCTATTGTATTGTGTATCTTCTGTGTTTTATTTCTGCATTTGTTTTTATTTTATTGCTCCGCGATCCTGTTTTTCTAACAGATTCATCCTTTTTGTAATATTTAATACATTGTTTCCTAATACTTTTAGTTTTACAATTTATTTTTCCTATAATCATGTTGCAAATTAATATTCTATGTTTTGAGGTACGCAAATAGGTGTCATGGTTTCCCTTGAATAACAATGATGAAAATGATGAGTCTTACATTTACAAATAACCACATTCAATGATAACAATGTAATGACTATCCCAACTACCAATTGAAAAATAAATTATGATCAATTTTACCAGCTTGAAAAAAAGAAGAAGAGAAAAAGTATGTTTAGTTTTTCTCAACATTGCTACAAATACTTGATATGAGCAATTTTAACCGATAAGATCATTAATTTTAACAAATAAAGTCATTAGGAAGAAGACTTGCAAACTTAGTAATTTCCAACATATTATTATTATTAGCAAATACTCGAAATCGAATTTATACTGGTTCATAATGTAAGTTTGTTGATCATGACCATGGTCAACATTGATCATTGTTAAGTAAGGTTGACCATGGTTGTCCATGGATGTTTGTCAGAGTGTGACATTGAGATATGTTCGTCACAATGTGGCATTGGGAATTGATCGTGACATTGCGACGTTGGGACATGTTTGTCAAAATGTGACGTTGGGATATGTTCGTCACTCATTACTTATTGTTGTCATTTATAACCAATTAAATTTGAACATTCATCAGCTACATATATCAACAACATATCATCAATAAATCATGACCACAAGAAACATAAAGAACACAAGATGTATGTACAATTTTCTTTTTATTACGAACTACAATCCTTGGGTTTATCAACAACAATTGAATAGAGTACAACTCTACAAGAGCACCAGCTCTATAACACAAGACTCAGCTTACATCCTCAGCACCAACTGAGATGAGGCAACAATCCTCAACAAATATCAATCTGTCAACAGGTACGTGACCTGTCGGTAGTGCAACACGCATATGTACGTGTCCTACCAGTAGTACAACTCATGTATGTACGTGCCCAGTCCGTACTACAACCTGCATATCACTTCTAAGCAACTAGAGTTTTATTTTTATCACACACACAGATCTTCTGCAACCTTCAATCATATTCACTTATGTGTCTCATTGTCCAATCTGACCCAAAACCAATCACAACACATCCAATCTCTCCAACAACTTACTCATGCTCCTCAATCATACAATATGAATGCTACTCAATCATGTATAGCCAACCAGTATACTATAGCGATCATATCAATACTAAATCATAAGAGTGTTGCTCACACCATCAACGAACACAAACCATATCAAAACAACCATACCAAGAATGCCTTAAGCATTCACCTCAAAACAAGCAAGAGTATCCATCAAAACAACAATGTAACCATACCAGAGTTTCTATGGCAGATCTGAGCCCATAGAATGCAGATCAAGAACCTCCTTCAGTCTTCAAGAGCCTATCTTCATCTCACACACAAGTCTTCATGACTTAATCCACTCTATGCACCATGTCTTCATTCAGCCCGCGTATGTACGCGCCCTGGCTCAATGCAACCTGCGTATACCTCGTAAACTAGGGTTTCTGATCTTCTGAAACATTTGTCGTCGTAATCTCGGACTTACTGAAACTTTGATGCATCCATGAGATCCTCCATACACTCTCTCTCTCTCATATTAGATCTTCAATACATACTCAAGAGATGTTTTTCACAAGAGATCCTTGCCACTTATTTATACTCTCCAAGGAGCTTCCTTAAAAGCATCTTCTAGGCCACTTTGTCCACATAGCTACTTTGTCCACATAGTCACCTATGTCCAACTTTGCCCAATTTGCCACTTGTCCATGTATCCAATAGCCACTTGACCACTTAACCCATTTTCCTCATTTTAGAATTCACCACACAACAAGCAAGAGTATCCATCAAAACAACAATGTAACCATACCAGAGTTTCTATGGAAAATCTGAACGCATAGAATGCAGATCTGGAACCTCCTTCAGTCTTCAAGAGCATGTCATTAGCTCACACACAAGTCTTCATGACTTAATCCACTCTACGCACCATGTCTTCATTTAGCCCGCGTATGTACGCGCCCTGGCTCAATGCAGCCTGCGTATACCTCAGAAACTAGGGTTTCTAATCTTCTAAAACATTTGTCGTCGTGATCTCAGACTTACTGAAACTTTGATGCATCCATGAGATACTCCATACACTCTCTCTCTCTCAGATTAGATCTTCAATACATGCTTAAGAGATGTTTTTCACAAGAGACCCTTGCCACTTATTTATACTCTCCAAGGAGCTTCCTTAAAAGCATCTTCTAGGCCACTTTGTCCACATAGTCACCTATGTCAAAATTTGCCCAATTTTCCACTTGTCCATGTATCCAATAGCCACTTGACCACTTAACCCATTTTCCTCATTTTTACATTCACCACACAACAAGCAAGAGTATCCATCAAAACAACAATGTAACCATACCAGAGTTTCTATGGCAGATCTGAGCCGATAGAATGCATATCTGGAACCTCTTTCAGTCTTCAAGAGCCTTTCATCAACTCACACACAAGTCTTCATGACTTAATCCACTCTACGCACCATGTCTTCATTCAGCCCGCGTATGTACGCGCCCTGGCTCAATGCAGCCCGTGTATACCTTAGAAACTAGGGTTTCTGAGCTTCTGAAACATTTGTCGTCGTGATCTCAGACTTACTGAAACTTTGATGCATCCATGAGATCCTCCATACACACTCTCTCTCTCGGATTAGATCTTCAATGCATGCTCAAGAGATGTTTTTCACAAGAGACCCTTGCCACTTATTTATATTCTCCAAGGAGCTTCCTTAAAAGCATCTTCTAGGCCACTTTGTCCACATAGCTACTTTGTCCACATAGTCACCTATGTCCAACTTTGATCAATTTGCCACTTGTCCATGTATCCAATAGCCACTTGACCACTTAACCCATTTTCCTCATTTTAGGGTTAACCTTCTTATAACCACATTCCATAATTAGAAAGTTCTCCATTTACTTTATTATTTAAATAATCCTCCTTGACTTTGTCACTTCACTTTATTATTTAAATAATCCTCTTTGACTTTGTCACTTCAATTTATTGTTATAACAATCATCTTTGACTTTGTCACTTCACTTTATTATTTAAATTATCCTCTTTGACTTTGTCACTTCAATTTTAAATAATTTCTTCTTTGCAAGCACTTTGACTTCTTTGACCTTTTGGGGCTTCTAGCCATCATATGAGGGTCCTCCAACTTCGTAAGGTCATAACTCTCAAACCATGAGGAGTTATTTGACGTTTCACATACCACCGGAAATGGCATGACAAGCACTATCCATCTAGGATAGTTTCACTGACAAATTCATTGATCTTCATCTCATTATTCCACAATTAAGCATGGGTTCTCCAACCATTCTTCTTAGGATAACTCAACCGTAAAGCATCTTCCCATGAGGGCTTTCACCATAAGGGGACCACTTTGGAGTTCATCCATTTGTGCTCCTTATCAACCATGATAAGACAATAATGATTCATCTTTACATCAACCCAACTATGCATCATATATCAAAGAAACCACATCGATCCATATTCATCTTTGCATCATGTATCAATGATAACTCATTGATCCATCTTCATCATATGCATCATATCAATGACAACTCATTAACCCAACTTCATCTCTGCATGACATCATATGACTATTATTCCACTTGACATTAAGCCATTCTCATCAAGGACAATACATATTACATTAGTATGATATGACAAGACATTTTTCCTTTAACATCAATCAATCAATCAATCAATCTTTTGGCATCAATCAATCCCTTGACATCAATCAATCACTTGACATCAATCAATAAAACCTTTGGAATCAATGACAACATGATCCAACAATCTCCCCCTTTGGCATTGATGGCAATACCAACATTGATGCCAACACCAATCATTGATGTCAACATGTAGACAAGGCATTTCTCTACATCAATAGTCATCAATCACATCAATGTGACTATCTCTTCCCCTTTGACATCAATGGAAAAGGGTCATTCTCCTCTTGGGGCTTCTCCCCCTGCTTGAACTCTCTTTGGGGTTGCTCCCCTGTCTGAATGTCTTTGATATTCCTCTGAATGATCTCTCCCCTTTTGAACAAGGGATATCACTTTGGTGTAATGCTGAAGATACATCACTCATACTTCCCTTGTGACCATCGCTCCCCCTGGAATTATGTCTTTGTGCTCTTTCTTCAAGTATAGGGCTCTTTTCTCCTAGAATCATGGGAAAAAGAATGACCCCCCCTATGGGTATGTCTCCCCCTATCTTCTATGCAATATGAAAAATATGCTTTTGCTTCAAATGTTATTGCTCAAGTAGATCATAGAACAACCGCTATTTCTATGATGATCCCTGGACCTGTTCATGCATCAAACTCATGACATACCATACATCATAAAACAAGAGATATGTCAACAATGAAATAAAGAATCGTGAATAAAAATATCGATCAGATACATCCTGTACCAAAATGTGTGTTCACCATGCACAACACCCATGTACATCAACCATGTACATCAACACCATACAATGTGCTAAAAGATATCATCAATGGAATGTATCAACCATATGCCTCTACCAACATTCCAACCATGTGCATCTACTCATGACATGTCTCCACCATGAACCAAGTGCCACAACCATGCATGTCAATCACTCATGTGTCTCAACTATATCATCTAATACATCATGTACCAAAGTATGTGCTAATCAAGTAATACCAATGGTGTACTTTTAGGGTACTATCAAACATATACCATCTATGAGTGTACCAAACATGTACATCAACATGTATCACTACTTGTACCAAGCAAGTACATCAACCATGCACCAATACCACAACAAGATGAATCCTCATACATATATGCCAAATCCACCATAAAACATGTGCCAATCAAATTGCTAGTAGGTGCTTCTACCAATGTATTATGAGTGTACCAATCATCAACTATAGATCAAGCTTTGACTCCTCAACGATGTACAACATGATCACCTCATCAACTCACCAACTACATGTTCCAATATGTAGTCCAACCTTATGCCAAATGCATGCACCAAGATATCCAACAAATATGCTTCCAATAATACATCATAAGATATATCAATGAAACTCAAATATGTACCAGCCATGTACACCAACAAATCAGCCTCAATCCTCCATTCACTACAACAAATACTAAGCATCCAACAATTCATGTACTAGTAGTATGCTTCAATAGATCAATGACATTTCTAGCTAGCATCATCATGATATATCTCATAACAAAAGTGTCATAACTTCACTGTCATAACCAACATTGTTCTTCAATAGAAAATGCCTCAATCCATACTCATGGGTTAGTGTCATGCATCCAATATAGCCTTTCATTATATATCATCACCATACATAATCCAATATGTAATCATGAAAACCTGCAACAAATAATGTCAGAACCTGCAACAAACTATGTCAGACCCTGCAACACAAAGTTATACCATCACATCAAGCTGCAACCCATGTGCATAGCTTTTTTCCCAAGGCTTTACCACATATACGCAGTCTGTTGTATAGACAACTCACGTATGTACGCGACCTATTCAAGGTCAGCCTGCGTATGTACACAACTGTTACCACTATCACCCACATAAGCTTCAATAGATGACACACTTGAGCTTCCCTTAAGGCTTCCATTCTGCTCCGGTTGTTCAGTCTTATTCACCCACTTCTGAAGGTGTCCATGCTTCTCAGAACTTGAGCTCTGAGCTTCCATCTTTTCAAAGATGTCTCCCCTCCTTACTTCATTCCTTCTTATATTCATGCTATATGAAGTTCTCATCATGGACTTTCTTCTTGTGTTCCAGCAATCCTGGGATTTGTGGCCAAGTCCACTACAACTGTAGCATCTCATGTTCTGACAGTGAACAACAATGTGTCCTAATTGATCACATCTCCAACACCTTATGGTGTTATGAACGCTTCCATTATCTCTCCTTGCATTAGATCTGCATTCCAAAGCTTTTTGACCATATTCATTACATGAATAACATTGACCATGAAAAATACTTTCATACCTTTGCTTTGGTGTCCATCTTCTTTGAGGTGTAAGGATGGCTTCTTGATGTCTTCCTTTCTTTGTTATTTTGAAACTTTCCTTCCCTTGTGTAAATGGTTGACTTGCAACATTATCTTCATCATTTGAGAGCGAGGGACTTACCTCGTGCTTCTTTGAGGTGCTTGCTTCAGCATGTGTAGCTTCTCTCTTGTATCCAATACCTGATTTATCATTGGTGATCTTTGACTTTCCAAGATCTCATTCAAGATTTGTGAGCTATTCAAGAATTTGTTTGACTTCTCTACTTTCTTTCTAAGATCAACAACTTCAACTTCTAACTTATGACATGACTCTTCCTTTTCATTTACTTGATTCTTCAATAGCTCCTCTACCCTTTTGGCTTCTTCAATTTAGGTCTTGAGATGGACAATAATTTCAAGACTTTTGTTAATCTCATCATCTACCTTCTTATCTTCTTTTTCATTCTTTAGTCTTGTGATCTCTTCTTCCTTTTCTTCTAATTGAGTCTTATTACTCTCTTTTTGTTCTTTGAGCATTTCCTTTAACTTCAAGATGTGCCTTTGACTCTTCTTAAGAAACTTTTTAGTGTTATAGGAAGATAACTATAGTCTATATAGTAATGATCAGATTTGTATTCATATAGACCCTCTTCAACTTTCTTTTGAAGTTTTGATAGTTCTTTTTCTATTCTTTCCATGGGATAACTATCATCAAACTCTACACAAACTATTTCTCGATTTTCTTCTTCACTTGTAGAGAAATATTCAATATAATCACATTTTGAATTATTGCAATCAAGGGTCTTTGAGGATTCTTTACCTTCATTTGAAATATCTTCAAGATCTTCTTTTTTGCCAACATTATCACATGATTCTTTGCCTTCATTTGAAATGTCTTCAAGATCTTCCTTTTTTCCAACATCATCACATGATTCTTTGCCTTCATTTGAAATGTCTTCAAGATCTTCCTTTTTGCCAACATCATCACATTTAGAAATAATGCAATCAAGATTTTTTGGAGATTCTTGACCTTTAATGATCTTGATGGAGTGGTCTTCAATATTTTCCTTCTTGCTTTGATATGTCTCCTCTAGCTTTAGCCATAGATCCTTGGCGGAATTGCATTGTCCCATGCTCTCTTTGATATGGCTTGAGAGTCCACTAAGAATTGTTTTGAGAGCTAACACATCAATCTTCTTTCCTTCCCTTTGAGTTGCGAACTTTGAATTTTTCTTCAAGGAAACTGATCCACCAATGGCTACCTTCCAAATACCCTCTCCCATTTCCCTCAATTTCACTCTCATTTCTATCCTCCATGTAGAATAGTTTTCGTCATCAAGGATTGGAACTTCATCATTCATTTCTGTGTCCATGGATCTCCTCCAAGCTTGTTAAGGCTTATATTGAAGGCCTGCTCTAATACTAATTGTTGAACACACCGATTACACTGAAAAGGGGGGGTGAACAATGTAGGGCTCTTTTCTCAAAACTCCTTAGTTACCCATCATCGTTTTATCATTACTTATTGCTGTCATTTATAACTAGTTAAATGTGAACATTCATTATCAACATATATTAACAACATATCATCAATAAATCATTATCACAAGGAACACAAAGAACACAAGATTTATGTACAATTTTATTTTTATTACGGACTACAATCCTTGGGTTTATCAGCAACAACTGAATAGAGTACAACTCTATAAGAGCACCAACTCTATAATGCAAGACTCAACTTATATCCTCAACACCAACTGAGATGAGGCAACAATCCTCAACATATATCAATCTATAAATAGGTATGCGACCTGTCGGTAGTGCAACACGTGTATGTATGTGCCCTACCAGTAGTACAACTCATGTATGTACGCTCTCAGTCGGTACTACAACTTGCGTATCACTTCTAAGCAACTAGGGTTTTCTTTTTATCACACACTCAGATCTTCTGCAACCTTCAATCAAATTCACTTTTATCTTTCACTGTCCAATCTGACCCATAACCAATCACAAAACATCCAAGCTCTCCAACAACTTACTCATGCTCCTCAATCATACAATATGAATGCTACTCAATCATATATAAGCAACTGGTATACTATAACAATCATATCAGTACTGAATCATAAGAGTGTTGCTCACTCCATCAACCAACACAAACCATATCACAACAACCATACCAAGAATGCCTTAAGCATTCACCACACAACAAGAAAGAGTATCCATCAAGACAACAATGTAACCATACCAAAGTTTCTATGGCAGATATGAGCCCATAGAATGCAGATCTGGAACATGCTTCAGTCTTAAAGAGCATGTCATCAGCTCACACACAAGTCTTCATGACTTCATCCATTGTATGTGCCCTGTCTTCATTCAGCCCGCGTATCTACGTGCCCTGGCTCAATGCAGCCCGCGTATAGCTCAGAAACAAGGGTTTATGATCTTCCGAAACATTTGCCGTCATGATCTCAGACTTAACGAAACTTTGATGCATCCATGAGATCCTCCATACACTCTCTCTCTCTCTCGGATTAGATCTTCAATACATGCTCA
>SNQJ01S0215362.1:0-12823 GCA_010110895.2 Picea sitchensis
TCACACCATCTAAAGTTTGTAAACAACATTTAGCATAAAAAGCAAGTTTGGCTAAGTGGCTTGACCCTTGGGTATAGAGATTCAAATCACCTAGATGTAGTCTTTATAAACATCACTGTAGATGGTTGTATCATGGTTGATGTAGTGCCCGAGATTTAATTTAGACTACCAATTAATTAATACGGAACAGTAAATTTGAAATTTACTAAAAATTTCACGTAATCTAGCATATTCATTCCCAGAATTTGATAAACAAAATAAACATTTTTACATAACGATTTGCATACAAGTTAAATTTAAGTAAACACTTCACAATTTTGAGTTTAAATACCTGTCACTGATGCTGCTATCTGCAGCTTGAATCTTCGCTTGAACCTTCGCTTGAACGCCCCAAAACCGGCCACCCTACCGACCAGTACGCCTGGCCCTAGGACATCTACGGACGTCCTAGCCCTCCGAGCCCAAAACCCCTCAGCCCCGGTGTCCACTGTAAATCCCACTGTTCTAACTCTGTCTCCAAGCTCCCCAAAATGATAAACAAATAAACATTTTACATAACGACGGTATACAAGTTAAATTCTATAAACACTTCACAATTTTGAGTTTAAATACCTGTCACTGATGCTCAGCTTGAATCTTCGCTTGAATCTTCGCTTGAACGCCCCAAAACCGGCCACCCTACCAACCACAAGACGCTTCCTGCCCTAGGGACATTCACGACGCCCTAGCCCTCCGAGCCCAAAACTTCCTCAGCCCCGGTCCATCAGAATCCCACTGTTCTAACTCTGTCTCAAGCTCCCAAAATCTCCTCTCTCATAAACTCAGAAGGAATGAATAATGAATCCTTCCTCCAAAATCCATCCTTCCTCCTCCCTTATGCCTCCTTCACCGCCCCGAACCTTCACTCCTCACCCACCTTATCCATACATTTATGTCTCTTTAATAGTCTTATCCTTTAATTAATGTTCATTTTACGTGTGGGTTACGTTATCCCTTATGGGATACGGAACCCATTTAAACTTACATTTTATTTTTCCCTTTTTATCACATAATTAATCAATTAATTTAATTATTGATCAATTAATCACTAATCCTTAATTTAATAATTAATCATTTAATGTCTCATTTAATAATCACTCATTCATTTAACCTTTACTCAAGGATATAATCATACTTCAACTAAGTATAATCAAAATAATTAATTAATAACTTGTAATCTATTAAGGTTATACAATAATTAATTATAATTTAGCTAGTGTTTAGGATTAGTTATGAAATTATTCACAGTGAATAAGAAAAAAGGTCACACACACCCAATTCTTTCAGTAGAAAACTTCTTCAAGTTAAGGTATCTTATGGTACAAGAAGAACAAGGAAACTCATATCCATTAGTGTATATGTACAAGAAATGTATGTGTAGCTAGTACATACAATTGCATATGTACTAATAATCAAACCGGCTATCCTTTAGTATTTTATGATGCATCCAATCCAAATAAAGAAGACTAGTCTTTTATAAAAGACAACAACAATTAATTATGAGAATTTCTTGAATTACAATTATTTGGTTCAAAATTTATAACAATTGTAGTTTGGCTACATAATAGTGAATATTCATATATACACATTTTTTCTTCATCAACTCCCCGCCACTGCATGTGATCTCCATATAGTCTCAACTATTCTACTCAATCCTTCCTCCCTAACTCATCGCCAACTCCATTCCTATAATGCCCTCTCTGCTAGGACTATCTTGGAGCGTCAACTATATTCATCTAACTCCAAATAGAACCTGTATGGAAGTGTCATATCTCGACCAAAGCTTCCCCTAGCAGCAACCTGGATTAGCCCCTCATCACACTCCACTGGGAGCGGAACCAAAGACCGCCCTCCCAGGACTTCGTAAGCTGAGTGGATACACGGGAAATGCCTCCACCCCTCCCACCGTCTAGGGTCCACCCCTATGATGGGCCACCCTACAATGGAGGATACGCTGTGGGAAATGCCTCCACCCCTCCTATCGAACCAGGGTCAACACCCTACAAGTTGAATTCATATGACACCGTTGCTAGAGGTTTTATTATCACATCTCGTTTTGGGTAGTGTCAAAGACCATAATGTTTCTGGTCAAAGGATCTGGATATACACTGCGATCATCATTGTTACTCCCTTGGCTACTTCATATACCATAACCTCAGATTAGTCCAATACAAACTCATACATTTCATGCATTATCATCATGTAATTGCATACTATCAATATTTCATACTTTGGTATCCATGAATTTATTAAATTAACATCAAAGGTCTCCAATTAGAAATAGATCTCATCATTCATAATTCCATTTCAACACTCATTCACAAGATTATCATTTACTCAAATAGATTGCATAATATCCAACATCATTCTAACAAAGATTTAAACATTCAATCAATTTTCAATTCGCATTTTCACAATGTGTCGCAGCTTATACATCATCATCAATAACATTTATACATTCTTAAAGTTTTCATCCACATAATAGATTGCATTAAATTGCGAACTGGGATACAATCTCCTTCCATAACCCAATTCTCGAATTCATCTGGTAGCTACTCCCTGGATTCACCTTATGGGCAACCTGGAAAGAATGGAACAAACAAATCTTTCATTCGAAAACTTCCCTGCCTGCTATCACGTTGGAACAGGTCGAGAAGTTAATTCAAGAAATGGTTAATAACAAACCTTGGAATCCTAAAGATCTTAAATGTATCCCCGAGGAGAAAAACATTCTCAAAAATTGGAACATGTATTTTCAGGTCTTCCCTCCAGTGAAGGAAAAAGGTAGCCACTCCAACAACCCCATGAATTGGACCCCCCTCCACTATGTTTCATCAAGATAATCTTTGATGGTGCCTCTAGGGGAAACCCAGGACCAACAGGATTCAACTCAGTCCTTCGGAACCATGTTGGCGAGATCATACATCTAGTGGAAGGTTTCCTGGGTGAGACTACAAACAATGTTGCTGAGATCCTAAGCCTCATTCGAGGTCTCCAGGTTGTTGCTCATAATCAATACCAAAAGGTCATAGTAGAAGGTGATTCTTAGATTATCATCCAACTCATTACAAAAATCATTCATGGAGAGCATCCACTACTAATCTCTCCTAGTTGGAGGCTCTCGGGACTTCTGGAAGACTTTGAATCTATCATCCACCCCAACCTCACCATAATCCCTTGTCATGTGAAACGAGAAGCAAACAAAGTAGCAGACTGCCTGGCGAATGCAAGAGTTGAGACCAAGTAAGAACACATACATTGGCGGGCCAATCTTTCTGATGATACATATCTATCGAGGTGCTGCAAAGAACTTTCTAGCAGAGATGCCTCAACCCAGGATGGGGTGACACGTCATGCCCTAATGCCACTAGGCATAGCATTAAGCCAAGTTTTAAATGTTGTAGGCCGCTCCCCATTTATTCGCATTAACGATGGGAGCAGGCCATTACAACCGACCTCTGGATGACAGGCCTTTCCCTCGCGCGAAAGAGACGAAAATACAGGCATTAAGTATGGCCGAGTTAAAGAGAGTCCAGGTGCGGCCGTCCCACACAAAGATGAAAGAAAAGAGGTCTAGACGCATCCTTATCATTCCTTCTCTAAAAGTCCCCACCGTTTGTAAGCTTTGGTGTGTCTTTCACTGTGTCCTGTTAACTCCAGGTGAGTTTTATTCTCAAGCTTCCTCCAATATGCCTAGGGAGCGAGGCAAGCCTTGATGCGGGTCGGCTTGGCACACCCATGTTGCTCACAGACAACATAGGCAACATATGGAATGAGCACTATCACTGGAAAACACTATTCTTCGACATAGAGCGAGGGTCACCCATCTCACACCCCATGCTTCAGTAATTGAGTCTATGATAGAGAAAAGAGCTTAGACCCCACCAGCTCTGAATAATTGGTAGCCCATAGACATCAAGCGAGAAGAAAATCCTTCAATTGAGCCTTATACTCAAGCTGGAAGCAACTTGAGGGGAAATCTTGAAGAGGACTTCCCAACCTACTACGTAGAGGAAATACCATGCCCAGAAGACACCCTGACTTCCCTGGAGCCTCACGCAAGAGACAAGACAAGGGGAAGGCTCTGTGAGGATATCCCAATGTGATACATCGAGGAAGTTACATACATGGATGAGGTCTCGTAGCGAACCTGTGTGGTAATGATGCACCACACAGACATCGTAGCTAGGTACAAGGACGAGGCCAGTGCAAAAGTAGAAATGAACACCCCAGGCGAGGCAGGAACAAATGGAATGCATGCACCTCTCCTTCACGTGGAACACCTGGATCTAGTGTTTGAACTCCAAGGACAAATGGTAGATCAAGAGCACCAAGCCCGCCTCATGGGACAATGCTTGGATTTTCTCCTGGACGCTTATTCCAAGGACTCAGCGAATCACAAATGTCCAATGTGCGCCCAACCATTTGTCATTCAGGCCAAAGCAGCATGGCAGGAGGACAAGGGCAACAGGTCACCGGGTATTTGAGTTTTTCTATTTTAGTCTAGTTTTCAATCTTGTTGTTCAGTGTCAAGATGATATATTGCCATCTGTCCTGGTTTCTATCAGGTAGGATATATGTTGAAATAGTATTTTGGCTTCTTCTCTTAGAAACAACATACTTGCCCCAAACTATGTTGGCTTCCGGTAAAATGGAAGCACTTTTGGTGGCCACAGTAATGCTATATCTCTCTATATTTTTTGTCAATATAATATAGCAGGTAACACCTTTTTTACTTCAATATATATATATCTTATATTATATAAATGTGTTTGGTTATAAACCCTCAAAACTAATAGTCTCGTGAGTGTCTTGTTTCTTTCAAGAAGAAGACTAGAGTCTTAATTAACAGAGTATGGATATTTTTTCCGTAATTTGTTTTCCCTTCGTTACACATATTGATACTTTTAGGGTTTTTTAGTAAAACCTCGAGTTCATTCTTCGTTCTTTCTCATGCTCGAAAATTTATGAGAATGCAACTGGGTATACTTTTGTTGTCCTTTCGTACTCGTCTTGGTAACATGAAAAATGACACACATGGAGTATCATTTAATCTCTTTTCACACTCCATAAAAATGAAAATATTGTCGAGCGAACTTGTTCTATTCACGCTCGTAAAAGTGTTTGAATAAAATGTTCGATAGGCGATAGTTTATCACTTTTTTGCTCCTGTCAAACTATTTTACGAAAAATGAACTGAGAGAGTTCTCTTTAAAGTGTTTTTAAATCTCTATAAACATGAAAAACCCCCGAGTTTTCTATCTTTGGACTCGTTAAACAAACATCGGAAGACCCACATGGGACCAAACCACTCCTTCTTAAGGTTTGTTAAAAATACTCTGAGGGACTCATCTAAAGGATGAGCTTACATTACAAGCATATGTTATCCTCCTCAAGCTTGCATAAAAATAAAGAGGTACTCACCAGAAATGGTGGGGTAAAATTTGGGAAAAAAATGTGTTTTTGTTCCTATGTTAGTGGTAGTACTAGTCTCTCTTGAACATGACACCCCCTTCATCATTTGAATCTGAGTTGGGAAATCCATTTGTCTCTCATCTGGCCTTCATCGAATTCATATCTTGGGTTGTATTTGAGTCAATGATGCCAAGACCAGTTTCGTGTCATTCATATGTTCAAGAGAAGTCCAAACAAGCCCTCCCTCGAGTCGGCCATATGCATTTTCATTTCTTACCATGTCGACCTTCCCTGTGTCAGTTTCGAATCATTTTCATACTTTGATATACCCTTACTCTATTACCTATTTTGTGTCACTGATGGGGATACATCAAGGCCCTCCTATGATGAGTTTTTTTCCTGTCAACTTCAACTCATCATCCAGGTACAAAATTTGGAAATCGTTTAGTACCTTAGAGACTGCATGCCTCAATGGTAAGTTTCTTCACTCTCGACGGTGGATTCACATCATTGGTCCTTGATTGAGAGATTTCATCGATTGCTTGACTTCAAATCATTTATTCACATTCGTTGGATTGTACTAAGGTACCTTGGGAGTCATTGACATCAATGGTGATTTCCCTTGCACTTGTTAATGGTTTTCATCAATGACCGGTAAGCAAGTGATTTCTACCATGTTCAACTTCAACACATGTAATCGCATGGTTAGATTCGTACTTACGGATGAAGAGATTGAAGACCTTGGATATTATCTTTTTGTCCTAGGTTGCGATGGAGTATTTATGATTTGAATTGACACACAGATCCACTTTGTATGTCTCATGGTTGTGTCTGAATTTACACTTTCTAATACATAGATCCACGGTGTATTTCTGGTGGCTATGTAGAATTTTCATGACATGGATCCACAATGTATAATTGGTCTCTATGCCTTGCATTTATGATTTTAATCACTTGTAATCTTAGCATGGGAATGCCTACCTCATAAATGGTATAATTCTATGCAGATGCTTGATTGTTTGCAGGTTCCTGATCAATGCGCTCCTTGTTTCTGACACACACATGCATTTTACAAAGTATTTCGGCTGTCACATGTTCCAGCCTCATACTTTGGGGTGAATTGTGTTACACATTATTTTGGTCACTCTAATGATGACCCCATAGGCATGTGTTCAGGCTTCCAAAACAATCTTTCACATGTGGAAAATGGTTGAGTTCTTCCCTTACAAGGCACATTTTTATAATGACGTCGCAGGATGACAATGGTACACAGTGAGAACATCCTTGATTTTTGTAGGCTTCTTTATGCCTAGCCTACAAGATTTCTGCATGCTGCTATATAGGTAGGGTGCAGCGACGCTTGAAGCTAAGAAAGGGAAGAAGTTTCTAGAAGGAGAGTCTTCTAGAATGTGAGGTGGCATCCGTATGATTGTGATCTTACTGGATTTTCTAATTTTGTGGGATCATCCTCATCCTAGTAACCACTTCATATTCTCCTATATAATAATGGATTTATCATGGAAAAGGTTAATAAAGGTCAAGAAAGATTAATCAAAGAATAGGATGAAGACTGTGTGAAGAATCCTAATACAATTGATGCTTGAGGCCCCCATTTGTCCATCAAGATTTGTGGATTATCTTCATGCAAATTTAGAGAAAGTGTATGTGTGTGTTGGAACAAAGGACCACCGAAATGGAACTTGCGACATCAAAGAACTTTGGTTGTATCTTCCACTTTTACTTAATATGATACAATGACGTGTTTCTTTCACATAAAATCATTAGTGTTTTATTACATGACTCCTTGATCACATGTTTAGAATTCCATTGAATCTATAATTGTTTCTTTCACTTTGGTTGGTTTGTGTCATTGCATATTTGATCTCACAAGAGGACCGAAGCGAAGTAGGGACAATAAATATATAGGGAAGTGATATATGAAGGTATGTCATACACTCCTTCTTTGACGATAAATTCAATGGTAGCAACCTAGGGAAAACGTCATGTCCTTTCTTGTTTTGTTATAGATCCAGGTGGATCTAGGGATATTAGTTTATGTTTGCATTCACTGATTTATCCAATAGCACATACCCATCTATGTGTACCAACGAGAACAAATGGATTAAATGGTGAATAGTACTTCATGCTATTGATTGATGACTACATAAGAATGATTAAAGTTTCCTTTCTCAAGAAGAAGTTAGAGGATTTCAAGAACTTCAAGATATACAAAGAGATGATTGAAACAAAGACAAACTTGAAAATCAAATGTTTGAGAACAAACAATGGTGGATAGTTTACATCAAAATAATTCATGGATTTTTGTGGTGAACATGGAATAAAAAGGAAATTTGCAGCATCCATGAAACCTCAACAAAATGGAGTCGCTAAAATAAGTAACAAGACAATATAGAAAATGGCCAAAACCATGTTGAAATATTCCAAGTGGGTGACATATTTTGGGCACATGTAGTACATACAACAACTCCCAAACAAAGGAATGCTCAAAGATAAGATTCCCTACGAGCTATGGAAAGGAAGACTGACAAATGTGAAGAATTTTAGAGTATTTGGAAGCAAGTGCTATATCAAAAGACAATACGAAAGCATTGGAAAATTTGACTCCCGAATTGACAAAGGCATATTTGTTAGGTACTCAAGCAAGATCAAGGAATACAAATTTTAAAATATGATACTCAATAGAATAGTGGAGGGCATCACTATATAGATTGACGAGACAAGTGTAAGAAATCCCAAAGAAGAAAGAAAATACTTAGCAGATCAAGAAGGAGAAGAGGATTTGAAATAAGAAGTAGAAGAAGCAAAAGTGGAAGAACAAGAGGAACAACCAAAAGAAGAGCAAGAGGAAGATGACCAACAAAATATTCATATATCTCCCAAAACTCCTAGCTGGCGAGTGTAGAAAAATCATCCACCATAATAGATCATTGGGGATAAATATGCAGGAGTTGAAACCCACATAAAATTATTCTCACCAGAACAAAGACATCTAGCATTGTTGTCCATAGTTGAACCCATCAATTTTGAAGAAGACAACACTGGTGAACACTGGATCAAAGCTATGGAAGAAAGATTGAATCAGATAGAGAAGAATGAAACATGGGAACTTGTTCCAAGGCCTAAGAATAAGAACGTGATTGTTAAAAAATAGGTTTTCATAAACAAGATTAATGAGGATGGACATGTAACTAGGAATAAAGAAAGGTTAGTATGCAAGGGATATGCTAAGATTGAAGGAATAGATTTTGAAGAAACGTTTTCTCCTGTTTCCATAATGGAAGCAATCAGACTGATCTTGTCTTATGCATGTTCTAATAAAATAAAAGTATATCATATGGATGTAAAATCAGCCTTCCTAAATGGAGAACTAGAAGAAATCATCCACATCGAACAACCAGCAGGGTTTCTACTATTAGAAAAGGAAGATTATGTTTTCATATTGAAGAAATCATTGTATGGACTCAAATAAGCCCCGAGAGAATGGTATTCAAAATTGGATAGGTATATACAACAAAAAGGGTTAAGGAAAGGAAATGTAGACAACAATCTCTACATAAAGGTAAATCAAGATAGTATATTGATAATTGAAGTTTATGTTGATGACATTATTTTTGGAAGTGATGATGACAAGATGAGTAAAATATTTGCTAAAGACATGAATAATGAATTCTAAATGTCATTACGTGGTGAGTCATATTTATTTTTTGGAATCCACATATGTCAGAAATATAAAGGTATTTTCATCTCCCAAACCAAGTATATCAAAGAAATTCTAAAGAAGTTTGGAATGGTACATTGCAAGCCCGTAAGTACTCCCATGAAGACTAGTTGCAAATTGAGAAAAGATGATAAATTCAAGGATGCATATCAAAGACTCTACAAATCAATGATTGTAAGTGTTTATTAATTGGGTTAGTTTTCATTGATGTCAACCCTTGAATAAAGTATGGTAGTGAATTCTGGTAGCACAAAGGTTTGGGTAATGGACCCATGTTTGGTTGATGGATAATGGTATGTTTTTTGGTATATTTGTAGGTAAAACTATTCAATATGGATAGTACATGTCATGCCATTTCTGGTGGTATGTGGAACATCACATAAATCCTCATGGTTAGAGAGTTAAGTCCATGTGAAGTTGGAGAACCCTCATGAGTCATCTAGAAGGCCCAAAAGGTCAAAGTAGTCAAAGCGTTTGCAAAGAAGAAATTATTTTAATAATAAAGTGAAGTGTTGAGTGTACTATAAGTAAAAAAGGATGCAAAATAAATTATTTAAATAATAAATTTAATGGAGAACATACTAATTATGGAAAGTGATTAAGTTAAGTGGACAAGTGGTTATAAGTGGGTTAACCCTAAAATAAGGAAAGTGGTTTAAGATGGTTAAAAGGTAACCCCTTGTGGAAGCTACATAAAAGTATAAATAAGCGGCAAGGGTCTCTCATTCAAAACACACTTGAATATCATTAAATATCTATTTTTGTGAAATTTTATTTGGGAACGTATTATTGATAGAGAAAAATTACAGTAGAAAAAGTGCGGTAGGAAAATTACGACAGAAAATGTGTGGTAGGAAAACTACGGAAAAAAAAAGTGCGGCGGAAAAATTGTAGTAGAAAAAGTGCGGAAGGAAAACTATGGAAGAAAAAGTGTGGAAAAAAATGTGTGGCAGGAAAAATGCAGAAGAAAAAGTGCGACAGGAAAAGTGCAGTAGAAAAAGTGCGGCAGAAAAATTGCAACAACAAAGTCGCAGAAAGAAAATGCTACCAAAAGAAAAAACAATTATGGTTCTCATATGTATAGTGTTGAATTTATGAATCAAGTTGAGGGTTTTCCTTGTAAATATGTTGGATGCCCTCTTGGGACTTTATGGCTTGCTGTAGAGTTGATCTGAGGTAAATATACTAAAGTTTAATATTGGTTCATGTTTGAGGGATTTTGGTTGAGGTATGTTTCTGAAGTTATTGGTACATATAGAGGTTGTATAACAATGAGGTTCTAGCACATGGTTTGAGGTACAGACTTGTGGTATAGTGTTTGAGGTATATGTGATCAGATCATATTTGGATGATGAAATTTATGAGGGATTTTGGTTGAGGTACATGTTGGGTACATGGTTGAGACAAATAGTTGATGAGTTGGCACATACATGAGTTGTATAGTTGGGCACTTGTTAGTAGTATTGTTGACACATGGTTTATGGATGATGCAACATACTTGTCTTGGTATATTATTAGATGCACATATTGACCTTGGTGATGATTATGAGTTGTTGTGATATGTTTGTTTGATGCAAATCTTAGTGATATTGTGCATATGGTTTAGAGTTGTCTTGGTGATTGATCTTGGTGAGTAGATCTGATTTGGTTTATAAGATTGATGAGACAGGTTGTTGTGATAGGTTGTTTGGACAGGTTATTGTGACAGGTTATTTGTACAGTTTTGGTGCATGGTTGATGCACTTGTTTATGGTATAGGTTGAGGTATAGGTTGATGTATGGTACATGATGATACATGTTATTGGTATAGGTTGTAACAGGTGGTTTGGTGCAGGTTGATTTATACATGTTTGCAACAATATATCTCACAGTGATAGTGTGACATTGGTTCAATCATTCTACTTATATTTTAGGGCGTTCGGATGGGGAAAGGACAGGTGGTTGTATCCACCTTACGGTTGTAGCCAAAGAACATAGGGGGTTGTATCCTCCTTCTGGTTGTATCCAAAGAACTGGGGATTTGGAGCTTCCCGCAGGTTGTAGTTGTTGATTAAGGTTGGTTGTCATTGATGTCAACCCTTGAAGAAAGCCCCATAGCACAAAGGTTTGGGTAATGGACCCAATATTGTTTGATGTAAATATGACTCATCATTGTTTTTTCATGGTTAATAAGAAGTAAATATGGATGAACTCCACAGCGGTCCCCTTATGGTGAAAGACCTCACGGGAAGACGCTTTGCGGAGTAAGAGAAACCATGCTTAATTGTGGAATAATGAGATGAAGGACAGTGAATTTTTTAGGGAAACTATCCTATATGGATAGTTCTTGTCATTCTATTTCCGGTGGTATGTGGAATGTAACATGACTCTCACGGTTAGAGAGTTATGGCCATGAGAAGTTGGAGACCCCAGGTTTGGGTAATGGACCCAAGTTTGTTTGATGGGTAATGGTATGATTTATGATATATTTTCAGATAATACTATTCTATATGGATAGTGCATGTCATGCCATTTCTTGTGGTATGTGTAACGTCACATAACTCCTCACGGTTTGAGAGTTATGGCCTTACGAAGTTGGAGGACCCTCATATGTCATCTAGAAGCCCCAAAAGGTCAAAGTAGTCAAAGTGGTTTAAGAGTTTTTTAAAGGATAAATAATAAATTGAAGTGATGAGTGTATTATAATTCAAATTGAATACAAAATAAATTATTTCAATAATAATTTTAATGGAGAAACTAGAAGTGGGTTAACCCTAAAATAAGGAAAGTCAGCCAAGTGACCTACAAGATGTTTTTAAGGAAGCTACTTGGAGAGTATAAATAAGAGGCAAGGCTCTCTCATTTAACACACACTTGATCATATTGAATATATATACATGTTTTAGGTAACCAAGGATATCTAAACCATAATTCTGAGTGAAGGTGAAGAAAAGAAGGCCGAAATGCAAGGAAGGATAAATTCTTTTGATGGTGCTTTCTAAGGTTTGTTATTTACAGGTCATCTTACCATTTTCACAATAAAAAAATTTCTATAATGATTCAGAACATTAAATTTCTATTCCATTGAGAAAGAATATCCAAGTATCTATGGTAAAAAATTCATCTTGTGGGTCATTGTATTTTGGGAGTTACATGGCGTGGAAAATAGGGTTTGTGGCTAGTCCCGAAACTAGTCAAAATCAGATGTTTCGAGTAAAAACGTCGTAACTTCTTCATAATAGATAAAAAAATTAGTGATACTAAATATTTTGGTTAGGGTACAGTCTGTAGTATGTTGTGTAACAGTTTTAGATCAATTCAACAAATATTCCGAGTGTGTCACGCTCTACAAGGTCGCTCTCTAGAATAAGCCAGAATTCAACAAGGTATGCCATTTTTGCTATAACTCCTTTTATGAGAGGTTCCAAGTAGTGACACTTGGAGGAATTGCATAAAACACAATGAATAACACTCATATATTTATACATTATAGGTACAAATTTATGACTACTTCAAGTTAGGGTTGTTGACTAATCCAAAACTAGGCATGTGAGACTAAAGAAAAGTTTGATGAAAATGCTAGTCTCTTGTTGTTAAAGTTAAGGAAGGTTTGCAGGAATGTGATCATATAAACCAGGTCTATTACAGAGC
>SNQJ01S0215363.1:9299-24871 GCA_010110895.2 Picea sitchensis
ATGTTTTCAAGGAGGTAACCGGACTACCCCCAAGGAGATACATTGATTTCTCTATAAATTTGATGTCTGGAGCAGTGCCAGTATCAAAGACTCCTTACAGAATGAGTACACCAGAATTGAAGGAGTTGCAAATGAAGCTTGAAGAACTTCTGAAGAAGGGGTATATATGCCCAAGCGTATCACCTTGGGGTGCCCCAATCTTGTTTGTGAGAAAGAAATATGGAACACTAAGGTTGTGCAGTGACTTCAAACAGTTGAATAAAGTGACTGTTAAGAACAAGTATCCTCTGCCAAGGATTGATGACCTCTTTGATCAATTGAAGGATGCAAAGATATTTTCAAAGATAGATCTCATATTAGGATACCATCAGGTAAGGATTAAAGAATAAGATATCAGTAAGACCGCCTTCAGGACAAGGTATGGTCATTATGATTTCATAGTGGTGCCATTTGGGTTGTCAAATGCACCATTTGTTTTCATGTGCTTAATGAATGGTGTTTTCCGAGAGTATTTGGACAAGTTTGTCATTATATTTTTGGATGACATTCTTATATATTCCAAGTCAGAGGTAGAGTATGAACATGATTTGAGGATGGTGTTGCAAGTATTAAGGGAACATCAATTATATGCCAAATTGAGCAAGTGTTTATTTTATGATAAACAGATTCATTATTTGGGCCATATCATTTCAAAGGATGGGATAGAAGTGGATCCTGAGAAGATAGAGGCCATTAGAGAATGGTCAATGCCAAAGAATGTGATAGAGGTGAGATCATTCATGGGTCTTCCAGGCTACTACAGAAGATTTATTGAAGGATTCTCAAAGATTGCACACCCAATCACTTCTTTGCAAAAAAAGGGAGTGAAGTTTCAGTGGAGATTGGATTGCAAGAATAGTTTCCAACACTTGAAACAATTATTGACAAGTGCTCCAATTTTAAGGATCGCAGACCCAAATGAAGAATTCATCGTATGCACCAATGCATGTAACGAAGGACTTGGTGGAGTCCTCAGTCAAAATGGGGTTGTCATATGTTATAAATCAAGGAAGTTGAAGGATCATGAAAGAAACTATCCCACTCATGATTTGGAGTTGACAACAATAGTGCATGCCTTGAGGAAATGGAGACACTACCTCATGGGAAAGAGGTTTGAGCTAAGAACAGACCACAATGGTTTGAAATATTTATTTGATCAGCCAAATCTAAATTCTAGGCAAAGAAGATGGTTAGAATTTCTAAGAGAATACGAATTTGATATAAAGCATATCAAGGGGAAAGAGAATAAACTGGTTAATGCACTCAGCAGGAAGGTGCATGAATTACATGATACAACCATTAGTATGTATCAGAATGATATTAAAATAAAAATTCTAGAGGCTACAAATGCATATCTGCAATACAGAGAATTGGTAGCTCTGCTACAATAGGGTAAGATACTATAGAAGGTGGATAATTATAAGTTGGGAATAGATGGAATATTGTTGTGTAATAACATAATTTTTGTTCCAAATGTCCAGGACTTGAAACATATGATTTGCATGCAATGCATAATGTTCCTTATGCAGGGCACCATGGATATCAGAAAACTGTGGCAGCAATCAGGAGCCATTACTTTTGTCCAGGTATGAAGAGAGAGATCGTTGAGTACATCACTAGATGTATGGAATGCCAGTAATTTAAAGCTGAGAATATGCACCCAGAAGGGTTGCTGCAACATTTAACCATTCTTTAATGAAAGTGAGAAGTGGTGACAATGGATTTTATTATGGGATTTCCTAGGACATGCAAGCTACATGATTCGATCATGGTTGTGGTGGACAAGATTACGAAAGAAGCCCATTTTATTCCACTAAAAACTATGCACAAGGCAACAGATGTTACTGACATTTTTATGAAGGAAGTGGCACGATTGTAAGAGATTCCTAAAACAATTGTGTCCGACAGAGACCCAAAATTCACCTCAAATTTCTGGAAAGGATTATTCAAAGAATTCAGAATGAATCTAAACTTTAGTACAACTTATCGTCCTGAGACTAATGGAATGAAAGAGAGGGTGAACATAGTGATAGAAGGTATACTGAGAATGTATGTGATGAACAAACCATCAAAATGGGAAGACTACCTACACTTGGTAGAATTCACTTACAACAATGGGTATCAGGAATCATTGAAGATGAGCCCATTTGAAGCACTTTATGGCAAAAAGTGAAATACTCTAGTGAGTTGGGATAATCCAGTTGATAGGATAGTAGTTGGGCTAGAGTTTCTCAAGGATATGGAGGACCAAATGATAAAAATTAAGAAGAATTTAAAAGATTCCCAAGACAGAAAAAAACGTTATGCCAATAAGAACATAACCCAAATAGAATTCAAAGTGGGTGATCATGTTTTCCTGAAAGTAAAATCTAACAGGAGTTCCCTGAAGCTGGGTAGTTGCACCAAGTTGGCAGCTAGATTTTGTGGGCCATTTGAAATCCTATAGAGGATTGGTCCAGTTGCTTATATGATTTCATTGCCTGCATCTATGTTTGTTCATAATGTCTTCCATGTATCATTGCTAAAGAAATATATACCTGATGCTAATCATATTATTGATTGGAATGTGATTCAGGGGGAACAAGAAGGTGCTTTTCAAGTGCATCCGGTGCGCATTTTGGACTGGAAAGTCAAACAACTCTAGAACCAAGTCATAGCGCTTGTAAAGGTTCAGTGGACCTGGTACGGTCATGAAGATGATACTTGGGAACATGAGGATGCAATGCGGACAAAATACCCTCATGTTTTTGAATATTTTTGAAAACTCTGTTGTATATGGGTGTATGATGCACTGAGGACAGTGCATAAATAAGGGGAGGGGATTGTAATATCCCTCAATTGAACATAATTGTAAATGTAATATAAGTGTACTTAAGTTGGTGAACTATTTTGACATCATTTGGTAATGCATGTCATGTGGTATAGTGCGCGCATGAAATGCGCAATAAAATGATGTAGGATGCACATTCCCGGATATCGCATGTAGTATGGAGGGCAACGAGCCTCGTGTATATGATATGTGTTATAGGCTGGTGAGTCAGTTATTATAAGGTTGGATTCTTGTGTTTTGGTATTAGGCCGAAACGCCTAGATGTCAAAGGCCAATGCACCTACTTTGTACATGACTCATGATTAATATAAAATACATAGCTGCACGCAAACCGACCACAATAAAAGAGACGGGGGATTGAAATTCACCAGTTAGGGAAAGGGGGGGGGAGTCAAGGGAATATTATATTAATATTTCCTAAAGTATAAAGTATGGATAATTATTTTATCCTAAGTTCTAAAGTTGGGGACAAGTGGACCAAAGTAACTTTCGATATGACAAGTGTCAAGTTGGGGACATGCATTCATATCATGGGGGACTTAGCTCATTTGGTCACTTTTCACGAGGATTTTTCTTACCAGTAGCTTGACCATCATTCTCACCATCACTTTCACGATGAGTAACACCGTGATTCCTTCCTACACTTAGTTATCCATTCAATGATTCCATGACCATTTGAACTCACGCATTTCGTTATCCTTGAGATAGCCATTTCACCATTTCTGAGCTTGTTCCCATAACCTTTTCCAGTTGGTGTACCTGGTTGGCTTGGAGTGGGATTGAAGAAGCAGGTTGTCGGGCCCATGAGCAATTCTTTGAGCGTAATAATTGATGCGGATTGAATCCCAAAGGTGCTAAATTACAGCTACAACACTTTGAGACTTCCAGTCTAACTTGTTGTTGAAGCCCTTGAAGGGAAGTGGGGCAGCGAAGGGACTGTTGGGAAGAGAAGGGGCACACTTCCTTAGGTGGGATAGGAATGTGGGGAATGAGAGGTTGTAGGCTGTTAGTTGAATGACAACTTGAGACGGAGTCTTTTCTGTTGTCCATGAGCCTTAGCTTGGTTAGGAACCCTTTACCCAGGTGGAGTTCAGCCCAAGCTCAGGGGTGACTCACTAGTGAGAGTGATGAATAGTGTATTCTAAGACTGGGAGGTTCGTGGATGGTCTCTACATAGTTGGTGACAATATTTCCAAGATAAGTACCAATTGTATGATAAAATGATATGTTGAATTGTTATTTACGTGCTTATGTTACAGCTTATCATATATGTGATTATAATTGCCTGTATGTTTATGGGTATTTTCCTATATATGTTGCATATCTTTAGTTACTATTATTTCAGTATAAATTTGTATATTACAGAATGTAATGGTTTGTTTATGTTTATATGTAAAGCTTCCACAAGAGTACTGTATGTACGTGTTTAAGTTTCTTGCAGTTTTAAGAGAAAGTTTATGTGGAATAACTCAGTTGATTACTGGGTATGTTACCGTATGTTCCGTACCGAGAGGACAAAAGTGTTCCCTAGAGTAACATGGTCTAGTCTGTATAAGGCCACCGATGTTACCAATTGGTGTCAGAGCATGAGATATTTCTCTTGAGTGGCGTCCCCCGGCCTGCGGGTGGTTGGGGGACATTACATTATATCATTAATTTATTCCTCTTTCTTCAATTCCTAAATGGTTAATGAACTCATGATTTAAAACTTAACCATGGTCTTAAAAGATCATTTTCAGATCATTAAGGGGCTAGAATTGCTACCTTAAAATTACCTACGAGTTCCCTGATTCCATGGACACCAGTCCTATTGTCTTGAAAAGGGATGAAGCTTTTTCTTTGGATGAAATAGAGTTTGGGGTTGAGCGACTTGCAAATGGGAAATCTAATGACATTGAAGACTACCAAGATGAAAATTTTAAAATCGGAGGGCCTATCCTCATCCCTCATATACACAAGCTCTTCAATTTAGCAGTCAAGCAGGGATTCCCTAAACCCTATATGCAAAGCCTCATTGTTCCTATTTTTAAAAATGGCGATAGAAACATTCCCTCTAATTATAAGACCGTTATGATTAGCCCAATTTTAGCCAATCTCTATGGAGTTATTTTGGAAAAGAAGATTACCCTTTGGATAGAAATTCATGGTAAAGGAGCTAAAGGCCATGACAGGTTTAGAATATATCATTCAAATTTTGACCATCTTGTTCCCTTTAGGATAAATGCAGATGAGTTTGGCAATAATAAAACCAACCTCCTTTTTTTTTGTTGACTTTAGAAAATATTTTGACATGATTCCCAGGAAAAACCTTTGGAATAGGTTGGAAGAGATAAAAGTGCCTTTCAAGTTGAGAGAAACTGCAATAAGGCTCTATGAGAATGTTATTGCCAAGTTTAACAACAATGAGGCCTAGGCGAAATAGATTAACTATAGTATTGGATTCAAACAAGGTTGTCCTTTTTCCCCTACCCTTTTTTGCATATAAATTGACAAGTTAGAAGATTTCTTCGAAGAAGGAGGTTGTGTCGGCACTACTCTCATTGGTATAGTCATCAAATTTTTTCTCCAATATGGGTATTGTTAATACTGACAAGACTAAGGTCATGATCATTAAATCCTATAAGATCACTTATGCTACCTTCATATACGACAACAATAACTTGGAGGAAGTGACTAAATACAAAAAATTGCATTGATATTCACTACAAGCTCAACTAGAAATATAGATTCGAGAAAAGGATGATTGGGGGATGGAAAGTTTATCACGTGCTTGAAGACAATTGTAAATAATTCGATCTTTGGATATGGGATAAGAAGAAGATCCTCTTTGATACTCTTGTTACGAATGTTATTCTATATGGATGTGAATTCTGGGGATGCAATATCTCTCGTGAATATTGGAGAAAAATAGAGAGAATACAAAAGAATTTTGTAACCTATAATCTCAAAATTAAAGGAAATACACCATGTCCCATCCTCCTCTTAGAGGCAAGCCTTACCCCCATTGAGAGCATGGCTATGACTAGATACCTAATATATAAGAACAAGTTAAACAACATGGACAATATCTCTCATAATTGTGGAGAAAGATAGAGAATACAAAAGAATTTTAAACCTATAATCTCAAAATTAAAGGAAATATACCATATCCCATCCTTAGAGGCAAGCTCCACCCCATTGAGAGTGTGGCTATGACTAGATACCCAATATATAAGAACAAGAACAACATGGAAGACAAGAGGCTTCCAAAATCGGCTTCAAAATCCAATCGTATCCACCTTTGATTCAAGTGGGGATGGCATAAAGATGTTTAGTCTTGGTTAAGCTATTAGAATCATGGAAGACACAATTTTGGTAAAATAAGGATACTATTAAAAATATCATTAAATCAAAATTTAAGGAGAAATGTAGGTGATAAAGAGTTAGAGGAAAAGAAATTAAGGTATTATAAGGATGTAATCAACCAATTGAGTAGAAGATCAAAATTATCTCTATGTTTTGACAAGTGTAAAGAAAAATATAAGCCTTGCTAAGATAAGAAAAAATTACCACGAGCTCCATAGTGAAACCGAGTTACTATTCCTAAAATGCCCTAGGATTTTGGAAAGAGTAATACTTTTGTTGAGTTAAGTGGTTAAGAAGGTTGAAGATGAATTTAAAATATTCCCAAGACGCATAAAAACGTTATGCTAATAAGAACATAACCCAGAATTCAAAGTGGGTGATCATGTTTTCCCTAGCAAAATCTAATAGGAGTTCCCCTGGGCTTGTGGTAGTTGCACCAAGTTACAATTAGGGATTTTGTGTAACTTAAGAGAATAAAACACTAAATGATTTTGCATAGAAAAGGGGCAACACTCTAGTGTAAAGGGCACCAAAGCATTCCAACACTATGTGTAAAGTCGATAGGGAGTGCCAGTGCTCTGATAACAAGGCAGGGTAGCGCTTTGCTTCAAAAAGCTCAGGAAAAAATCCAGAAACTCAAAAAATCAAGCAAACTCATTCAATCAACTTGAAGGTGATGAAATCAAGAGCCAATCAATCAGATCCAACAATCAAAGACAATATGGAGAAAGTAAATAAGTGGTCAAAGGGCCAAAACAAGATCTAGGAAAGGAAACAGAAATCAGAGCTCCTCCCCAATGAAGTCACCAATTATGCTATGGGAACCCTCCATGACAAGCGGATTCCCCAAAGAAAGGCCATTTACAAAAGGTTTGGGAAGACAATAAGAAATTCAATATGGATCGAAGGAAGAAAGGAGCCAATCCACCATTCTTCGTAAATAATCCACAAGGAAAGAAACAACATAAAGAACCCATAACAATTGACACAAGGATTGAAGGGCCTACCCATGCAATGTTAGTTGTAAAGGGACTATTTAGATATTCTTGCAGGGTGAAAAATTGAGTATTGTTCACAATGTACAAAAAGTTGAAATAGTGGAGGACATGTAACCATGTGTTAAGGATTTCCATGCTCTAGACAATAAGCAATAAAAGTATCATCCACATATATTTGAAGTGGAAGGTATGATCAAAACCAAAGTTCATTGCTATTTTAAGTTACTGTGAGCTAGTCATAGTTATATAGACCCTCTAAGATCGTGGAAATTTTTCAATTTCAAAGAAGAAAGCATTTGAAATCCTGGTTAGTAACCGGCTATAGGAGCCAAAGAAAATTTAATGAGATTGTTAATTCATGCCTCATATACATGAATGGAATGAACACTAAGGCATATTTAAACATCAAGGAGATACCCTAACTACCCCCAAGGAGATTGATTTCATACCCTGATTGTCCAGAGCAGCTAAGCTGCGATCAAAGAAGACTCCTTACGTAATGAGTACACCTGGGATCAAGGAGTTGCAAATGCACCTGAAGAAAATTATGAAGAAGGGGTGACACATGCCCGCTATTACCACCCAAATTTCAATATTGTTTGTGAGAAAGGAGGATGGAACTCTATACAGTGCATTGACTCGCATACCAATAAAGTGGACTGAGAAGAACAAGTATCCCTCACCAAGGATTGATGACCTTTGATCAATCAAGGTCGCAAAGATATTTTCAAAGATAGATCTCGACGATGTCACCGTGTAAGGATCAAAGAATAAGATATCATCAAGACCGCCTTCGGGACAAGGCATGGTCATTATGATTTCATGGTAGTGCCATTCTATTGTCAAACGCACCATTTGTTTTCATGTGCCTAATGAATGAAGCTCCGGCATATTTGACAAGTTTGTCAATATATTTTGATGGAATTCTATATATTCCAAGTCAAAGGAAGAGTACGAACATGATTTGAGGATGGTGTTTCAAGCATTAAGGGAACATTCAAGAGAATGCCAATTTGAGAAAGTGTTCATTCTTTTATCGACAAACGTGATTCATTATTTGGGGAATACTATCAGCTGGGTGGGATAGAAGTGGATCCCGAGAAGATAGAGGCCATTAGAGAATGGTCACGCCAAAGAATGTGATGAGTGTGATCATTCATGATCCTAAGAAGCAATTTTCATAGAAGATCAATACATTCAAAGATTGTATCAATCCAATCAATTTTCAGAAAGAAAGGGAGCAGTTTCAAAGGACATTGGATTATGAAAAGAGATTCCGCACTGAAACACCATTGAAAAGCGCTCCACCTTGCGATCGCACCTAGATGAAGACTTCCATCGAATGCACCGACACGTAATGAAGGAGTTTGTGGAGTCCTCACTCAAAAATGGGTTTGTCACATGTTATGAATCAAGGAAGTTGAAGGATCAAATATGAAAGTAATACCATGCCACTCATGATTTGGAGCTGACAACCATAGTGCATGCCCTGAGAAAATGGAGACACTACCCTCATGGGAAAGAGGTTTGAGCCAAGAACAGACCACAATAGTTTAAAATATTTATTTGATCAACAAAATCTAAATTCTAGGCAGTTGCATGGTTAGAATTCTAAGAGAATACTCTAATTCTGATATATCAAGCACATCAAGGGAAAGAGAATAAAGTAGCTAATTCACTCCGGTGAGTATAAGGTGCGTACGAATTCACGCTGCCAACTACTAGTGCATGTGTAATCGATTGATATTAAAAATAAAAATTCATGGAGGCTAAAGCGTGATCCGCAATACAAAGAATTGAGAGCTACGCTATGCTGCGGTAAGATGCTTCTGAAGGTGGATAATTATAAGTTGGGGAATAGATGGAATATTGTTGTGTAATAACAAAAATTTTGTTCCAAATGTCCAGAACTTAAAATGTATGATTTTGCATGAAATACATAATGTCTCATGGCACCTCGATATCAGAAAACTCCGCGGGCGATCAAGAGCCATTACTTTCGGCCAAGTATGAAGAGAGAGATCACTGAGTACATCGATAGATGTATGGAATGCCAAAAAATTAAAGTCGAATATGCACCCAGCAGGTTGCCTAAATTTTTCCATTCTTGAATGGAAGTGGAAGTGGTGACAATGGATTTTATTAGGGGATTGCCTCCAGACCGTGCAAGCTGTAATGATTCAACATGGTTCTTAAGTGGGAAGACTACCCACACTTGGTGGAATTCACTTACAACACTGGTATCGAATCACTGAAGATGATCCCATCGAAGCTACTTTACCTACAGAAAGAAATACTCCAATGAGCTGGGATAATCCAACCAATAGGATATAGTTACCAGAGTCGCTCAAGGAGATGGAGGAATCAAATGATAAAAAATTCAAGAATTTAAAATATTCAAGATAGACAAAAACGCTATACCAATAAGAACAACCCACATATAATTCCAAAGTGGGCGGATCATTTTCCCGAAAGTAAAATTCATCAGGAGTCTCTCATCGGTAGTTAAAATCAAGTTGGCGTACCGATTTTGTGGGCCACCTGAACCTATAGAGGATTGGTCCAGTTGCTTATACGATTTCATTGCCTACATCTATGTTTGTTCATAATGTCTTCTATGTATCATTGATAAATAAATATATACCCAATGCTAACTATATTTTCATTGATTGGAATGTGATTCGTGTGGAGCAAGAAGGCACTTTTCATGTGCATCCAATGCGCATACTGGACCAGAAATTCACAAACATCTCCTCGAACCAATACATGTAGCCTGTAAAGGTTCAATGGATCCGTACGCATCGAGGGGATGATACTTGGGAACATTGAAGATGCACGCGGACATAATACCCGCGATCTTCTGAACATTTTGAAAACTCACATATGGGTGTATGATGCACCAAGGACAATGCATAAACAAGGGGAGGGATTGTAACATCCATCGGGTCAACACACCAAATGTAATATATGTACTCCTGTTATGAGTTGTTTTGACATCACGGTAATGCACGCCATAGGCATGCGCGCGTAATGAAATGCGCAAAATCGATGTAGGACGCACATTCATGCATTATCACCACGCATGGAGGACAACGAAATGTGTATATGATATGTGTTACAGGCTAGTGAGCCAGCTTATTATAAGTCATGCATATTTTGTGGCCTTTGCATTATCCGAATGCCTAGATGTTAAAGGGACAATGCACCTACTTTGTACATGACTCGCGGATTAGTATAAAATACATAGCTACATGCAAACCGACCACAACAAAAGAGACGAGGGACTGAACTTCACCCGCTAGAAAGGGAGTCATGGGAATATTATATTAATATTCTAAAAGCATAAAGCATGGATAATTATTTTATCTTAAGTTCTAAAGTTGGGGTCAAGTGGACCAAAGTAACTTTTGATATGACAAGGCTGTTAGGGACATGCATTCATATTGTGGGGGACTTAACTCATTTGGTCAATTTTTCATCAGGATTTTTCTTACCAGAGTTTCAAGTTCATCATTCTCACCATCACTTTCACGATGAGTAACATAGTGATTCCTTCCTACACTCAGTTATCCAATCAATGATTCCATGACCATTTTCACTCACGAAATTTGTTATCCTTGATATATCCATTTCACCACTTCTGAGCCTATTCCCATAACCATTTTCCCACAGGTACCCGGGTTGGTTTGGAGCGAATTGGAGAAGTTATGTTGTCAAAGCCCTATGGAGAAATTCTCTTGCCTAGAGAACTGATGGGGATTGATTCCTGAAGGTGCTGAACTACAACTACAGGGCTCTGAGGATTCTTTTTTTGGCTTGTTGTTGAAGCCCTGAAGGGAAGTGGGTTTGGAATGTTGAGAAGAGAAGGGCACACTCCCTTTGGGTGGGATAAGAATGTGGGAATGAGAGGCTGGTGGCTATTATTTGAATGAGTGCCCAGATTTAGTCTTCCCATTGTCCATAAGCCTTAAGGCTTGTTTAGGAAACTGTTTACCCAGTGGAGTTCAAATTCAAGTTCTGGGTGACTCAACAGTGAGAGTGATGAATAGTGTAGTATATGGCTTGGAGGTTCGTGGATGGTATGTATGAAGTTGGTGACAATATTTCCAAGATAAGTACCAATCAGATGATAAAATGATATGTTTTACTGTTATTTATGTGCTTATGTTATAGTTTATCATATATGTGATTATAATTGCCTATTTGTTTATGGGTATTTTCCTATATATATGTTGCATATCTTTAGTTACTATTATTTCAGTATAAATTCGTATATTACATAATGTAATGGTTTGTTTATGTTTATGTAGCTCCAAGAGTACTATATGTATGTGTTTAAAGTTTCTGCGCCTTTAAGAGAAAGTTTATGTGGTATAACTTAGTTGACTATTGGGTATGTTACCGTATGTCTGTAGCCAGAGGACAAAAGCATTCTGAGTAGTAATGGTCTGTCCTGTATAAGGCCGGGATGTTACCATTTGGTTTCCGTGAGCATGAGAGATTGGTCTCCGAGTGGCATCCAACTGCCCCAAGTGGTCGGGGAACGCTATATTATATCATTAATTTATTCCCTTCCTTTCTTCAATTCCTAAATGGCTAATGTGTTCCAAGGATTTAAAACTTAACCATGGTGTTAAAAGATCATTTTCAGATAATTAAGGGACTAGAATTTCTAACTTAAAACTAACTACGAGTTCCCTGATTCCATGGACACTACCCATTATCTTGAAAAGGATGAAGTTTTTTCTTGGATGACATAGAGTTCTGGGTTGAGCGACTTGCAAATGGGAAATCTAATGACATTGAATACTACCAAGATGAAATTTTTAAACCCAAGGGCCTATCCTCATCCCTCATACACAAGCTCTCTAATTTAGCGCCAAGGTGGGATTCCCTAAAGCTTATATGCAAATCCTCATTGTTCCTATTTTTAAAATGGGCATAGAACATTCCCTCTAATTATAAGACCGTTATGATTAGCCCAATTTTAGCCAATCTCTATGGAGTTATCTTGGAAAAGAAGATTATCCTTTGGATAGAAATTCATTGTAAAAGAGCTAAAGGCCATGACAGGTTTATAGTTATATCATTAAAATTGACCATCTTGTTACCCTTTAGGGATCAATGCAGGGAGTTCTCGCAATAATAAAACCAACCCTTTGTTTTGTTGGACTTTAGAAAATATTTTGACTTGATTCCTGAAAACCTTTGAATAGGTTGGAAGAGATAAATGTGCCTCTCAAGTTGAGAGAAACTGCACAAGGCTCTCTATGAGGGAATCACATAAGTTTTAGAACAACAGGCCTAGGCTAAATAGATTAACTATAGTATTGATTCAGCAGGTTGTCCCTTTCTCCCACCCCTTTGTCATATATACATTGACAAGTTAGAAGATTTCTTGGAAGAAGGAGGTTGTGTCGGCACTACTCTCACTAGTATAGTCATAGGGGCCATCAATTTTTTTTTCTCCAATATAGGTATTGTTAATAATTGACAAGACTAAGGTCATGATCATTAACCCAATAACATCACTTATGATACCTCAGAGCATGACACAACAACAACTTGGAGGGAAGATAGGACTAAAAATACAAAAACGCTTGCATTGATATTCACTAGAAGCTCAACTAGAAATATAGATTTGAGAAAAGGATGATTAGGGGATGGAAAGTTTACCTGGTTTGAAAACAATTGTAAATCAGCTCCATCTTGATATGGGATAAGAAGAAAATCCCATTTGAGACTCTTGTTATTCCCATATGGATGTGAAGTCTAGGGATGCAATATGCACTTTGTGAATCATGGAGAAAGATAGAGAAAACTAAAAGAATTTTTAACCTATAATCTCAAAATTAAAGGAAATACTTCATATCTCACCCTCCTCTTTAGAGGCAAGTACCTTACCCCACTGAGAGCATGGCTATGACTAGATACCTAATATATAAGAACAAGTTAAACAACATGAAGACGAGGGCTTCTAAAATTGCTTCAAAATCGAAACCACCATCCACTCAAGCGAGAATGGAATAAACATGCCTGGTCTTGGCTAAACTAAAGCAGAATCATGGAAGAAACAATTTTAAAAAATAAAGATAATAAAAAAAAAAAAAAAAAATATCATTAAAATCAAAATTTAAGGAGAAAATGTAAGTGATAAAAGTTGAGGAAAAGAAAAAATTAGGGTATTATAAGCATGTAATCAACTTTAGTCTTGAGAAGATCAAAATTATCTCTATACTTTGACAAGTGTAAAGAAAAATGTAATTCTATTAAGATAAGAACAAATTTCTCACGAGCTCCATAATGAAACTGAGTGTTGGATTCCTAAAACGCTCTAGGATGAAAGAGTGTCACCCAGGATACTAAGAAGGTTGAAGATGAAAACACTCTTTAGATTGTCTAGTCTGATTAGATCTCAATTTCAAAATATTTTTCACACTAGGAACCTTCCCAACATTTTAAATCAACAAACCATGGTGACTTGAAATATTTTCTTAACTCTTCGAAAGAAAGAAACAAAATTCTGTAAAGAATTGAAAGTAATCCCACTCCCTATGGTCTTATAGACCAATTCCTCATCATCATCATCATGGTCATCATATTATAATTATTATTCATACATAATGATATAAATATTATAATTTATTCAATATTTTTAATAAATAAAATATATATAATAATAATAATCTATTTTAAGGTCACAACTGATTTGACTGGTAAAGTTCATTTAAGGTATACATACCCTACCCTCCTGATTTAGAAACTTAGACCTCTGAAAGAGGGAACAAATGCCTTTAACCATTAGTTCCACTCAGATGAAAGAACTGTAAGAATAATAACACACTCTATAGTTTTGAGGATTTAATTTTTTTCTTTAAATTCTAAAAATATAATTTAAAACCCAATTAAAAAATAAAATTTCAATATTTAAAAATCTTTTATATAAAATCTTAAAATATTTGTAAAATAAACATAAAATTAAACTCACCTTTCTAATTATAGAAATCAAATGAACAAAACAAAACTTCCTCAAAATACTTATTTATGAAACATAAAGTTAGTTTTAATTAATTATTACCCTGACTCATAAAATTACCTACTTACCCTTTTTTTATTATAGAAATCAAATGAACAAAACAAAAAGCCCTAAAATGCTTATTTATGAAACAAAAAGTTAGTTTTAATTAATTCATTACCCAGACTCATAAAATTACCTTACCTTACCTACCTTTTAATTATAGAAATCAATGAACAAAACAAAAATTCCAAAATGCTTATTTATGAAACAAAAAACTAATTTTAATTGATTATTAAAATAAATAATAGAAAATTTAAAAACTTTAAAAAAAAAAAAAAAAAAAAAAAAAAAAAAAATTCTATTTAATAATATTTATATTTCATATTGTAATTATATAAACAATTTAAGGTTATAATATAATATTTATATTGATTTTTTATTAACATTATTTACATAAATATGATTATCTGAAAATATTTTAATGTATATAATATAATATTGTATAATTTTTTATTAATATTGTTTATATAAATATATAATATTGAATATTTGAAAATATTTTATTGTATTTCTAAGTTATAAATAATAATATTGATTATCTGAAAATATTTATATATATATATATATATAATATAATATTATATAATTTTTTATTAACATTGTTTATATAAATATATAATATAATTATTTGAAAATACTTTATTGTATTTCTAGATTACAAATAATAATATTATTGACTATCTGCAAATATTTTTTTTTATGTATATAATATAATATTATATAATTTTATATTAACATTATTTACATAAATATATAATATTAATTATTTGAAAATATTTTATTGTATTTCTAGGTTACAAATAATAATATTGATTATTGAAACATATTTTTATGTATATAATATTATATTATATAATTTTTTATTAACATTGTTTATATAAATATATAATATAATTATTTGAAAATATTTTATTGTATTTCTAGTTTACAAATAATAATATTATTGATTATTTGAAAATATTTTTATATATATAATATAATATTATATAATTTATATAAATATATAATATTGATTATTTGAAAATATTTTATTGCATTTCTAGTTTACAAATAATAATATTAGTATTGATTATCTAAAAATATTTTTATGTATATAATATAATATTATATGATTTTTTATTAACATTGTTTATATAAATATATAATATTAATTATTTGGAAACATTTATATTTTTTAATCACTTATATTTTTAGAAATAAACAAGCATTAAACACGTCATATCTTAGATCTTATTATTAAGATCTTATAATGTAGATGCACCAGGCTTATTGATGCTTTGGA
>SNQJ01S0215364.1:0-15816 GCA_010110895.2 Picea sitchensis
GCGAGCTTTCGGCGGTTGTATTCCTCATCATTGCAACGATTTTTGACATCTGGCTCGTGCGCAAGCACGAGCTTTCTTTTTGCCCGTTCAAATACTTTCGGTGGTTGCAATCCTTCTGCCTCGACCCCTTATCTGCTGAAGATGAACACTTTCGGTGGTTAATGAGCACGCTGGAGGCTCACCTAAACCACCGAATCCTGATGTTTTTCCATTCTCTTGACCGAACCAAAATCAACATGTCTTTTGAGATTATTTTGGAAATACAGACTCTCTAACCTAATGATAAAAATTAGAAATCAAATTTAGGAACCAACATATCCTCTAATAACCAAAATAAAACCCATGATTTGTTTTGGGAGTTAACAGGACACAAGTAACCAACAAATGGTTATGTTTCCATTGGTAGGAAAAATAAAGGGTTGAGTAGCTAAGATACATTAAAGATCTATGAAAAGATACGTAACATTTGTGGGAAGCAGAGAAAGAAAATACTAAAGAAGAAAACAAAGCAATGAGCCACTAGAAGGGGATGTTGAGACCATGGAATCCCACAAAGGAATAGATCGAAAGCTATCTAAGGACAAAGGAGCTAGAGTTTGCACAGAAATATAATAGAAACCCTAGAGTAACACCTCACAAATATCTTGAAAAATACGTCTTTACTGATTTGCATGAATTCTTTTCTATGATTTTCCATACTTATTGCAGGAGTGGATACTAAGGTTGCAGGATAACCACGCAATCAATCGGATCTAATAGTTATAGTGGACCTCCGTACAGATCAAGCAGTTAAAGGAAGTAAACAAAAAATTCATCCGCGCAGTAGACTTTTGGCTCGACAGTATTGTGGCAGGCTTTATAACAGAGTTTGCAGTAGATATAACGAAGTCGTACAGCTTAGCAGAACAAGAGTTTCTATGAGGACCTTGATGAAGGTATATTAGATCGTTGTATACTTCTATTAAGATACTTCTATATAACAAAGGCGTAATGACAATGGAGTCAAACAACTAAACTTCCTTGCGTGCATGGGGGAAGGGGGGAAGCATTGACAGAAAAAAGAGAAATGGAAGGACGAAAGGATAAGGGAAAGAAGGAGAAACGCTTGGACCCAATCATGATGGATGACAAACAGATCAAGAGGATCATGGTGACAGCCTGAAAGACGCATAGTGGAGTACCCTACCAATACAAGGTGAATACCAAGAAGAGAGTTGTATCTATGAGGGAAGTCTTGGAAAGGGAGGAGGAAGAGATAGAGGATCTTTGGGCTGTGGAGAAGATTGAGGAAATCCTGTGTGCAACATATGAGAGGAAGAAAAGAGGTCTAAGAACAGGAAGAGAAGGCAACAATCCTATCCATATTAATGTCAGTGTGGAACCCATAAACCCATGTGCGACCAACACACCAAAGAGAACACCATCGTTTAGACAACCGAAGTTCAGAAGAATTCAGACAGTAGGAAGTACATCTACACAAGGAAAAAAAACTGGAGGAACCAGTTCAGGCAACACTAGTCAAGTATCTACACCACGCAGAGGTAGTAGTTCAACGTTTAGAATGGTAGGACACGATCCCACCATCAGGTTACCAAAATTCAAAGGAGAATCAATAGAAGACCCTGAGAAACACTTGTTCATTTGTGAAAATATCTAGGAAGCAAAATAGATCATGGATGAAGATACCAAATTGGCGTAGTTATCTATTACACTAGGAGACCGTGCACTAAACTTGTACATGAGTCTAGATGCAAACAATGCACCTAGGATGACAAGGAAACTAATAGACATTAAGAAGTTATTGATTAATGAGTTCCAGAATCCAAGCTCAGAGGATCAATACATGAATGAGATGATAAAAATCCAACAGAAACCAAGAGAATCTATTTGGGAAATTGATCAACGATTTAAGCATTTAAAAGGAAAGTTAAAATATCTTATGATCGATATGCAACATCGACACCTGCAAATCAATTCACTGCTACCACACTTAAAATACCCATTGCGACAACAGAAGTTCTAGACGCAGGAAGAGGCTCTACAGGAATCCCCGCAATTGGAAGAAAACCAGTACTAGTAGATGGATCCAACTATAGAATAACAGAAGGAAGATCTAAAGAACTTAACATTCCAACTAAACCAGAATAAGAGTAAAGACAAACGAGAAGCCATCTGGTGTACTACATGCAGGATGGAAGGGAACCAAAAGAACGGATGTCCAAAATTCATGTAGTATATGGTAGCAGGAATGCCAAATATGCTACCAACAGGAGGACTATGGTGTGAAATCTGCAAGAAACTGGGTCATGATCCATATCACTGCTCAATGATGCAGAAATATGAGACAATCCCAAAGAGTTCATATTTCAATTTTTGCAAGTCAGTGGGCCACGACGACAAATATTGTAGAACTATGGAGTTGATGTGAGAGAGGACATCATATGCATATAGAGTACAGGTAGAAATGATGACAGGGCATGCTACACCACCATTTAACCAAGTTCCATCCCCATACAACACTGCGTAGTAGCAGTATAATACTACGCAACAACCATATAATACTGCGCAGCCACGGTACAACACAACACAACCCCAATACAATACCGTGCAATATAATCAGACACCTCAGTATAACACGTCGAGAGGATATAGAGCGGGCTACAGAGGAGGAAGATGAGCAAGAGGAGGTTTTGGAAGGGGTAGAGGACCAGTGGTATGTCACAATTTCCAACAACCAGGAGATTATGCAAGGGAGTGTCCACTTCCACCAACAACATGTATGTATTTTCGCACATCGTACCATGATACAAAAGATTGTCCAAAAATATTAGTAAAGATACAGGAAAAGAGGAACCAAAAGAACCAAAATGTTTAGTGGATCTCATCCAAAGCGAGGGATGAAGGACAGAACATCAACATAGTTACCTACGGAGGAGCTAAAATAGGAAACAACACAGATCGACAAGAGCCACTACAACACCAGTGGGTGAAGAATAACACTGAACCAAGGAAGCAGTTTGACACATAGACATAGAAGGAGATATTTTACTCAAGCCAAACAATAATTTCAGAAGGAAGACATGGCGTCGACTTCAACTACGCAGAAAAGCAAGGAAGCATAGAAGTACGAGATGACTTTGTTATTGGATCATACCAACGAGATGCAATCCATGGGACAAGTAAGTACAATCAAAGGATTGTTTCAATCATGTGTAAAAGTATTAAATGATCCATCATCTATCAAAATATACTAGAAAAATGTAGCATCGATACGGAAGGAAAACTAGAGGCAAAAACAGTCAATCATCGACATATAAGGAGAAGAACAAGGAGTTCAGACTGAATGCCAACATTGGAGATTTCAAAATGGGAGATATCATACTGGATCTAGGATCTGAAGTTAATGTATTACCAAATAAGACATGGCAATGCATGGGAGAGCCCACATTAGGATATTCACCTGTTCAACTAAAACTAGAAAACCAACATAGATTCCTACCAATCGGTAGACTAAAAGGAGTGAAAGTAGACTTGGATGGAGTGCGCACTAAAGAATATTTTGAGTAATTGAATTAGTGGATGGCACAACACCATATCTAGTGTTGCTTAGCTTGGATTGGGTGTTTGAAAACCAAGCCATAATCAATTTGAAGACGCATAAAATGACATTCGAGTTAGGTGAATACAGGGTCATCGCGCCATTAGACCCATTGGAAGGAAAAAGGTTTGTAGAACCTACTTGCTTAGACTTAGAGGGAATCAACCAGTTGTATAGAACAACTGCACGCGATGAAGATTATGTAAACCCAACTACATATGGAATACTCAGTTGGCGGAGCATTACTTCATGTGAAACAAACTCAGATACGGACTTAGAAAAATGGCAACAAAGGCTACATGAAGTTTCTATGAGAATATGTGCACGAATAGACTGCGCAGTAAGATGGGTGGGCATAGAGATAAGGGAACCACCCAGTTTACACATAATAAACGATTTGGAAACATTTCTGGCACAATATGAAGATGCAGTTTTAGAGAATTGGAGACTGTTAGAACTTGATATAGCACTCAAGGAAACACCTGCAAGATGGTGGGGCACACATAAATATAAAAGCACAAATTGGTACCAATGTAAGCGATTACTACGCATAAGGTTTGGCGCAGAAGGGAAAAACAATAAGAAACAAAAGTATGGGGGACAGGGGGCACCAACAGATAACTTGGAGAAGTCTATAACGTTGTGGAAAATGACACCCCCACACGAATGGCCTCATCATTTCATACACACTTTAAAGGGCATACCAACGAACTGGTATATAGACCAGGAATAGTGCAAAGGAACTGCGACCTAGACAGTACTGCAACAAAACTTTATAGTTACTTTTTCATTCGAGCATGAAAATTACCCCAATATAGATGCAGTGCTTAAACAAATATGAGGGATGATATTCATCACGGGACCATAAGTCGAACTCATAAAAAAAGAACAACATTAGAACAAACAGACAATCAAGGAATTGTTGTCTTGTTACCATGTGCATGAAGACGCACCAAAGGAAGATGATCCATGCGATATTCATATCGAGGAAGTAGAAGGAGAAAGAGAAGTGGAGGGTCCACCAATAGAATCAAAATTGATTATCGCGCCGATCAAGGTAAAGAAATTCAACATTGGGACAATTGAGAATCCAAAAATGGCCAGCATTGGAGACTACTTGGATGAACAAACAATAAAAATCATAACAGAGTTACTGTGTGAGTACAATGACCTGTTTCCCACAACATTTACAGAGATGAAAGGTATAGGAAGAGAGCTAGGAGAAATGAAGATACCACTCAGAGATGACACGAGACCGATCAGACAACAACCATATTAATTGAATCCAATATATAAGAAGAAATTCAGAGATGAGATTGACAGGATGCTCGATGATGGAATCATAGAACTAGTTGAAGAATCAGAATGGATAACCCAGATGGTAGTTCAAGAAAAAAAACGAGGGATACAGATATGAGTCGACTTGAGGAAGTTGAACGATGCATTCCTGCATGACCTTTTCCCTACACCTTTCATGGATGAAGTGTTGGAGAATGTAGGAGGACATGAATCTTACTCATTCACTAATGGATTCTCAGGCTACCATCAAATCAAGATAGCATAGTAAGATAGATACAATACCATGTTTGTGACAAAATGGGGATCCTACCAGTACACAGTCATGTCGTTTGGACTGAAGAATGCACCAACAATATTTTCCAGAGTAGTCATCGTCGCGTTTAAGGAATTCATCTACCAATTTCTCATGGTATACTTGCATGATTGGACAGTCTATAGTTTGTTGAAATACCATGTAGAGGTCTTACGATTGATGTTAGAAATATCTAGGCAGTGCCAGATATCATTAAACATAAATAAATTCATATTCGGAACATTGTTTGGGATATTATTGGGCCATATAGTATGCAAACAAGGTTTACTAGTAGATCTGACAAAAATTGTTGTAATTGTTAACTTAACACCACCGAAAACAGTTCTTCAGCTAAGAGCGACATGGGGACACACATGATGCTATAGAAAGTTCATTGAATTATACGCACAAATTACCGCGCTAATGGAAAAAATGTTAAGAAAGGATACAAAGTTTCAGTGGAACGATGACTGTCAACACGGTCTGGATACCCTAAAGGAAAAGATGGTCACCACGCCGATACTAGTATTTACATACTCGGAGAAGAAATTCCATGTCCATGTAGATGCATCAGCCATAGCACTTGGATCTATCTTGGCACAGCCAAGAGCGGGGGATTTGGATCACCCCATAGCCTTTGCGAGCAGAAAGCTATCAGAATCAGAACATAACTATAACACTATAGAGAGAGAATGGCTAGCTATGCTCTATGCACTACAAAAGTTCAAACATTACTTATTGGGAAAACACTTTAAGATGTTCACAGATTACTCAACTCTTAAATATCTAGTCAACAAGCCAATGTTGAGGGGGAGAATATGTCGATGGTTACTACTATTTTAAAAATTTGACATTGAAGTCATAGTCAAGGCAGGAAAGTTGAATGTAGGACCTGACAACCTATCAAGGGTCACAAAGGGAGAAGAACCTATGAATTTAGAAGACAAATTATCGGTTGCACAGTTATTTTCAGTCTAGATCATTGATGAATAATTTGCAGATATTATTCAGTACTTGAGAACATGCACCGTGCCTCAAGAATACAACACCGCGTAGAAGAAAAACCTGGTAGTCTGGGTTGCAGACTATCAACTGATCGCATGACACTTATATAAATTGGGCGCGGATAGCATCTTGTGAAGATATGTGTTAGAACATGAAAGACTAAGAGTTTTAACAAAAGCACATGAGGGAATAGAATGAGGACATTACTTAGGCAAATCTACCACACAAAAAGTATTTCATCCAAGGCTATGGTGGTCGACCATTCACAAAGACTCAAAGGAGTACTTCCAGAGGTGTGACATCTACCAAAGGAATGGTAAACCCAACAGAAGGGATGAGATGCCACTTTGACCATAGGTAACATTGCAGGCATTCAATAAATGGGAAATAGACTTTGTGGGACCAATCAACCCACCATAAAAAAGAACAGGAGCAAGGTACATCATCACCCCGACAGAGTACCTAAAAATATGGGTGGAAGAATCATTTGTGAAGTATTGCAGTGCAGAAACAACAACACACTTTTTATTTGAACAAGTAATCACTAGATTTGGGTGCCCACGAGTTTTGATGAGTGACCAAGGCATGCACTTTATAAACAACACTATCAACACTATGACTGAAGAGTTTGAAGTCAATCATCAGAAGAGCACACCATATCACCCACAGGAAAATGGCACAGTAGAAGCATTTAACAAAATCTTGGAGAATGCACTGACAAAGATATGTAATGTCAACAGGGACGATTGGGACCTTAAAATGCCAACAATATTGTGGGCCTATAGGACTACATGCAAGAAGATGACAGGGCACATGCCATTTAAAATGGTATATGGATAATAAGAAGTGGTTCCATTAGAATTTTTGGTACCTAGTCTACGCGTAGCAACAATTACACACATGACCAAATGAGTCACGGTACAGGAGAGACTAAACTAGTTGATGACCATGGAGGAAGATTGGATCTTAGCCGGGTTCTACCAACAAGTTTATAAAGAAGGGGAAAAAGATTGGCATGACAGACACATCAAGAAGAAAATTTTTGAGGGAGATTTAGTATTGATGTATGATAGCAAATCGTTTTAGCACCCATGAAAGATCAAAATGCATTGGTTAGGACCATACCAAGTAAAACCTTCCACAGATGGAGGATTTGTACAGTTGAAAGACTTATCAAGCATAGAAACTAGAGGAATGATCAACGACAACCGACTGAAACTATACAAGGACAGTCAACCACCCACAACTGGAAGAGCCACCGCGCAGTGTAAAAAAATAAAAATGAAGAAGAATTGTAAATAGTACCAACAGAGGCACACTGCGCTGAAAGAAGGAGGAGCACGCACACTTAGGATTACAAACTCGAAGAGGACAAGGCCAATGACCAGGTCACAAGGGAAACAAGTGGTAAAAACAAAGATGTCAAAAGCAGTATGCAATGATGGAGTTATGCGGAATTGAATGACAAAAAGGACCGACAAGACGTCACATTAATCGCACCAACTAGAGATAGAAATGGAGAAGTAATGGCAAGTACGAAGGAACCAAAGGTTCATTGAATCCGTTTTAAAAGGTATCTTCCTCAACAATATTCATGCAATGACCATACAAAACATGGACGTTGGAATAAAAATGTTATTGCGAGATTGTAGAAGAAACAGAGAGAGAGAGAGCTTATCTAGATCACAGAGAAAAGCTCAAAGAGGTTGCTGAAGCTACAAAGCACAACAAGAAATTGACATTGACCACCTAGGCACCACCAAAGCAAGAAAAATCAAGCCAGACTGCCAGACAACCCAGAGTTAGAACCAAGGCACGGGTACAATTGGAAGAAGGCAAATAGCAGCCATCGAATATCATCAATATCGATGAAATCCCATCACCAGATACAACACCAGTGAACCCAACAACCATGGTGGAAGAAACCCAATAGCCACCACCAGAGGGCATGAATGTCGATATGCTGAAAGACGCACAGGAGAAATAGAACCAGGACACAGAAACCCTGAAGGAGGCACAACTAGTTAACACCGAAGAACCTATAAGACTCAATGGAACGATGACAAATCAGGAAGCAACAGTTGAGCCAGAAGAATCTCAAACAACCGTGTCAGACCACCCACCAGAAGGAAGAATAAAAGATGTCACGGGCTGGCCAGAATGGTATTCTGAAGTACAAATGATGGTCGTTGGAACCTCGAGCCAGCCACTACCAAAAGAATACAAGTAGCAGGTGCCTAGGTCACCTCGCAAGAAACCCGTCACAACCCTCGTTTTACCACGTATACCAGATGGGTTACGGGTGGAATTAGGATAGCTAGGTCATGTCGAGAAGCTAAAATACTTAGACCATGATGTAGCAGAAACAAACAAGTTCTCGAAATCCATGAAGAGAGTATACTTACAGACTATAAGAGTGAATGTGGTTGGGGAACCGATTGATCAACCTCTCTAGTGGGCAACAGGATTGGAGAAAATAGGGATTTTAGGTCTGCTAGATCTACCACACTTTGGCAAAGGACAGTAGGAAAAAAATTGCGTCAAACAATTGATGGAAGTCACACATGGTGGGGGTATATGGTTGGACAAGCTCATCTCAATAGACGTAGAGATTATTGTGCACATCATAGGGTTGCCATCCCGGGGAATGAATCCCGTACAATTCCTCGACGATAAGACAAAGGAGAAATCACTTGTAGAGGCGATGAAGAATAAATACGGTACTGACAGGGGGACACGAGGAATCATCATCAAGAGGATCAATGATGTCGCAACACAAATGGTCACAAAACTCTTGGCGTACAAACTACTGAGAAAATTCCATAGGGAGGAAGTTTCAGTTGGGGTCGTCGCAGTTGCAACTCAGTGCACCGAGGGAACAATAGTTAGCTGGGCACCCTACCTCTTGAATTTGTTTCTAGATGACTGCAAGGAACCATAGGATCTAGGAACAAAATTCCACTACTCATGGCTACTCATGTTGATAGCGATCATGGGATGGAAGGAACCGAGTTACACATTCTTCAGCACTAGACCAAAGGCGAATTGTGGAGTGATTTATTTATAAAATGGTGTCGCATCAGATGCTAAGCACAAGAAAATGAAAACCGTTGTATTCGAAGGATACCTTCGAGACCTACAAGAGCCAATTTCCAACATCTGGAGAATAACACCACAGGCTGTCGCACAGTATTGAGACATTGCCAACTTCAAGGCTACATGACATGTGATGTGGATACAAGTGCAGAAGGACCCCAATAAGAAGTGGCTACAGATGCGTTGTTGTATCATGGAGGGAAACATCAATATGGCTATCAAATATTGGGAGGACGACTGGAATATTCCAGCCCTCACTTAGTCGAATTGCAGTAGGAAACGGAGAAGCGGGAAGCGCTAGAAATAATATGTGAGTAGGATAAGTTTGAGACCAAAGAGGAAAGGGAGCGCATGAATGGATTAGAGCATAAAGTGGCAGGAACTTATGAAATGATTCCAACGACCACGTATAGGGTTGCACTCACAACACTAGAGAAGATTGATCAGATTGCGCAGGTAATCGATCAATACCAAAAGGATATCGAGAATCTCCATGAGAAGCATACACCTACCACTTCTCTAGAAGTAAGGGAGCAAAGGAAGCATGAGGCAACAGAGCCGCTGCAGGAGATAGATCAATAGGTCTGCGCAAAAACCGACTTGTTCGAGGAAGCAACATATCTATGGATAAATTTAGAAGAATATCAACAAGTCCAATAGTGGGACAAGGAAGAATAAAGGATAAGCACAACTATCCAAAACCTCAAGCAGAGGCAGAAGACAATGGCCATCACAGAKCACGTCAAAGGGGYGCAGTATATGAAGAAACTGTAAGAATAAATCACCACTGTGAAAACAYGGAAAAAGGAGGGTCAAGCTCAAATGGATCCACTCCAAGGGTGAGTATTAGAAGTCATCGCATAGGAAGAGGAATCCAAGACTGCAATAACACAGAMTCAGGTAGAATGCACCGAATTGATCAACGATGAATTTGGAGTCCATATAGTGGACACTCTCAAGGAGAAGACCACGCATGCRCAAACATAAGYAGCATAKCTCAAGGAGAAGTTCCAGGCGATCACCAAGGAGAYCAAAAAAGTGCAAAAAGGGTAGGTGTTTCGGGACGAGCCACATGTCGGGGTTGGGGGCCTATTGGAAGAATTCCAAGGTGGAAAGAAAGACAATTTTGGTAAAGAAGGCATGCACGAGGAAAGGGACAACTGGAAGGAAAAGAAGAACGCATACATGCATGGAAGACCTAACGATGGTAGGGTTAGGGTTTTGTTAATGTATTGTAATGGATGAAAATCCAGAAACATATAAATAGAGATACCTAGGTGTCAAAGAATAGCATAGTCATATTTTGTAGAGAGAATTGTTGTAGTGATTTGCTATGTAATATTTTGCTGTATGACCTACTTTTGTAAGATTTTGAGCTAGAGACGATAAAGGAGGGTAGATATTGAGGGTTAGATCGCAAGCTGAGGATCCTGGTGTGATCTAGTCTGCCTCATATATATCTTACCCAACCAAGAAGACTTGTAAGCGCGCGATGCCATACTGATTGAACGACTATAATAAAAGAGCTAAGAGCCAAATTTTTTTGGACGTAGCCCAGGGGGTGAACCAAGGTAATATTTGTGTTATGTGATTGAATGCATGTGTATATTTATTGAATTTCAATAGCTATTGATAAGATAAGTGAATGAATCATTATATTTTTTGCATAATTCGGAATAACAATGTATTGCGTTAATAAGTTACAATAGAACTCTCAGCGCAGAGTTCCCATATCTCCCACTCAATACTAGGTTGGAAACACATGAGTCTTACAACCACCCATTAAGACTATATCGAGTGAGACGACGTAGTGCACCTGGTGCACTGCGCTGCCTTCTGGTTTACCAGGGGGGCCAATAGTTTTAAAGGATTTGTTGGAAACTCGAACAGATAATAACCTTGGGTCACTCAATAAGAATTCAGATAGGACATAAGTAACCAGCAGAGGGTCTGGCCATGGAGACAGAAGACTATCAGGCCGAAGTACCACAGAGGGAATTTTTTCTTGCAGGCCCATACTGACCAGAGTTTCCTTCTGATATATGGAATAGGAAAAACAAGAGAAGACTTACGACACTGGATAAGAGGTGCGCAAGCAACAAGAGAGGTCTATTGTTTTGACTATAAATACATTAGATGAATGATACGAGAAGAAAATCAAAAAGGGGGTTCAAAGGCTAGAGATCCGAGAGAGTTTTAGGAGCAGGGCACTATATTTTTTAGTTTGTAAGCCTGAGGGGCATGGATTGTAAAATATTATGTTATTGAATATTCCTTTGAGTTGTTTTTATCAGACTATCTTATAAGTTTCAATTCTTTTTTTCTTCTTGTCTGGATGCAACATCTTTGATTTATGGATTCCTGAGGCGGTAGAGGATCTAGTGTCATCTTTCCCATGTTTCATCATTTATCACTCAGACACATTTTATTTTCTCTTCTTGTCTCGATGTAGCATCTTTGATTTATGGATCCCTAAGGTGGTAGAGGATATGTTGTCATCTTGCCCATGTTTCATCATTTATCACTCAAACACTTTCTATTTTTATTCTTGTCTGGATGTAGTATCTTTGATTTATGGATTCCTAAGGAAGTAGAGGATCTGTTTTCATCTTGCCCATATTTCATTGTTTATTATTTAGACACATCTTATTTTCTTTGTGGAGAGGATATTTTCTTTGTAATTTTTCATATTTGTGTTAAACCTTTATTTCTTACCTTCACCATTAAACATCCTTTGTCTGATAGGTAGTTTAAATGCCTTCATTGAGAAGGATACTTATGACTCCATAGCCCAATGGTCCAGGACTAATCTGTAATGGTCTCTATTACATTTTCATTTCTTTGCAGTCTTGTTCTGACTCCTGGCTTTTGAACCCACTCAAAACAAGTTTAATGTTACCAGGATTACTCCCATTTGCAGTCAGAGAGTGACTCTTGGAGCGAGAACACTTTTCATGGATGTAATTTTTTCACATTTCAATACACAAAAAAATCTTAGACATCCAATTCAATTTGTCAAACATGTCTTATAACTCTTTGTTGGATCATGTTGTCATTGATGCCAAAGGTTTAATTAATTGATGTCAAATGATTGATGTCAATTGATTGATTGATTCCAAAGGATTGATTGATTGATGATTGATGTCAAATGTAATATGTATTGTCCTAGATGAAGATGGATCAATGAGTTGTCATTGATACATGATGCATAGATGAAGATGGATAGATGTGGTTTCATTGGTATATGATGAATTTTTGAATTCATGTAAAGATGATTCATTATTGTCTTTTCATGGTTGATGAGGAGTACAAATGGATGAACTCCAAAGTGGTCCCCTTATGGTGAAATCCCTCATGAGAATAAGCTTTACGTTTGAGTTATCCTTGAAGTATGGTAAAGAGAACCCATTCTTATATGTGGAATAATGAGATGAATATCAATGAATTTGTTAGTGAAACTATCCTAGATAAATAGTTCTTGTCATGCCATTTCCGGTGGCATGTGGAATGTCACATAACTCCTCATGGTTTGAGAGTTATGGCCTTATGAAGATGAAGGACCCTCCTATGTTGGCTTGAAGCCCCAAAAGGTCAAATAAGTCAAAGTGATTGAAAAGAAAAAAACATTATTTAAATGATAAAGTGAGGTGACAAAGTCAAGGAGGATTATTTAAATAATAAAGTAAGGTGACAGAGTCAAGGAGGAATATTTAAATTGGAGAACTTTCTAATTATGGAAAGTGGTTAACCCTAAAAATGTGGAAAATAGGTTAAGTGACCTAGAAATGGGTTAAGTGACCTAGAAGTGGGTTAAGTGACCTAGAAGATGCTTCTAAGGACGCTACTTGGAGAGTATAAATAAGAGGCAAGGGTCTCTTGTGATGTGAATCTCTTGAGTATATCTTGTATATCTCTTGAGCATTTATTGAAGATATATTTTGAGAGAGAGGAGATGTGGAGGATCTTATGGACGCATCAAATTTTTGGCAAGTCTGAGATCATGAATAAAAAAGTCTCAGAAGTTCACAAACCCTAGTTTCTGAGGTATACGCGGGCTGCAGTGAGCCAAGGCACGTACATACACAGGCTGAATGAGAATAGGGCACGTACAATGGATGAAGTCATGAATATTTGTGTCTGAGTTGGTGCCAGGCTCTTGAAGACTGAAGTTGGTTCCACATCTGCATTCTATGGGCTCAGATCTGCCATAGAAATTCTAGTATGTTTACATTGTTGTCTTGATGGATACTCTTACTTGTTGTGTAGTGAATTCTTAAGGCATTCTTGGTATGGTTGTTGTGATGTGGTTTGTTTTGGTTGATGGAGTGAGAAAAAATATTATGATTGAGTAATGATATGATTGCTATAGTATATTGGTTGCTTATACATGATGAGTAGCATTCATATTGTATGGTTGAGAAGCATGAGTAAGTTGTTGGAGATGTTGGATGTGTTGTGATTGGTTATGGGTCAGTTTGGATAGTGAAAGATAGAAGAGAATGTGATTGAAGGTTGCAGAGGATATGAGTTGATCTTGAAGAAAAAACACTAAGTAACTCAAATGTAATACGCAGGCTATAATATAGATTGGTCGTGTACATATGTGAGTTGTACTACTAGTAGGGCGTGTACATACGTGTGTTGCACTACCGACAGGTTGTGTACCTATTGACATATTGATATTTGATGAGGATTGTTTCCTCATCTCAGTTGGTGCTAAGGATGTAAATTGTTTCTTGCATTATAGTGCTGGTGCTCTTGTAGAGTTGTACTCTATTCAGTTGTTGTTGATAACCAAAGGATTGTAGTTTGTAATAAAAAGAAAATTGTACATACATCTTGTGTTCCTCGTGTTCCTTGCGGAGATGATTTATTGATGATATGTTGTTGATATATGTTGTTGATGTATGTTCACATTTAACTGATTATAAATGACAACAATAAGGAATGAGTAAATGGTGATTGCTAACTGATGAGTTTTGTGAAAGGGAAGTTTTGGGAAAAAGAGCCCTACATTGTTCACCCCCCCTCTCAGTGTAGTCGGTGTGTCCAACAATTGGTATCAGAGCAGGCCTTCACTATAAGTCTTAACAAGATTGAAGGAGATCCATATACACACAAATGGATGATGAAGTTCCAATCATTGATGAGGAGAACTATTCTACTTGGAGAATAGAAATGAGAATGCATTTGAACGAAATGGGAGCAGGTATTTCGAAGGCAACCATTGGTGGATCAGTTTCCTTGAAGAACAAATCAAATTTTTCATCTCAAAGGGAAGGAAAGAAGAATGATGCATTGGCTCTCAAGACCATTCTTAGTGGACTTTCAAGCCCTATCATAGAGAGCATAGGACAATCCACTTTTGCCAAGGATATATGGCTAAAGCTAGAGGAGACATATCAAAGAAAGAAGGAAAATATTGAAGACCATTCCATAAAGATCATAAAAGGTAAAGAATCTCCAAAAACTCTTGATTTCATTATTTCTAAATGTGATGATGTTGACAAAAAGGAAGATCTTGGAGACATTTCAAATGAAGGAAATGAATCATGTGATGATATTGACAAAAAGGAAGATCTTGAAGACATTTCAAATGAAGGCAAAGAATCATGTGATGATGTTGGCAAAAAGGAAGATCTTGAAGATATTTCAAATGAAGGTAAATAATCCTTAAAGACCCTTGATTGCAATAATTCAAAATGTGATGATATTGAATATTTTTCTACTAGTGAAGAAAAAAATCTAGAAATAGTTTGTGTAGAGTTTGATGGTAGTTATCCTATGGAAAGAATAGAAGAATAACTATAAGAACTTCAAAAGAAAGTTGAAGAGGGTCTATATGAATACATAAATTACCATTATTATATAGACTATAGCTATCTTTTAGAAAACACTAAAATATTTCTTAAGAAGAGTCAAAGGCACATCTTGAAGTTAAAGGAAATGCTCAAAGAACAAGAAGAGAGTGATAAGACTAAATTATAAGAAAAGGAAGAAGAGATCACACGACTAAAGAATGACAAAGAAGATAAGAAGGTAGATGATGAGATTAGAAAAAGTACTGAAATTATTGTTCATCTCAAGACCCAAATTGAAGAAGCCAAAAGGGTAGAGGAACTATTGAAGTATCAAGTAAGTGAAAAGGAAGAGTCATGTCATAAGTTAAAATATGAAGTTGTTGATCTTAGAAAGAAAGTAGAGACAAAAAAGTTCTTGAATAGCTCACAAATATTGAATGGGATCTTGGAAATTCAAAGATCACCAAATGATAAATCAGGTCTTGGATACAAGAGAGAAGCTACACATGTTGAAGCAAGCACCTCAAAGAAGCATGATGTAAATCCCTCTCTCAAAGAATGAAGACAATGTTGCAAATCAACCATATACACAAGGAAAAGAAAAACTCAAAAGAACAAATCAAGGAAGAAATCAAGAAGCCATCCTTACACCTCAAAGAATATGGACGCCAAAGCAAAGGTATGGAATTATGACGCAAAAAGTCCGCAACCCTCACGGTCGGACC
>SNQJ01S0215366.1:0-15572 GCA_010110895.2 Picea sitchensis
TTAATAAAAAAAAAGTTGAAAAATAGTCATTGGAAAGCTAACAAAATTCTTCACAATTTTTTCTTTTACTATAAAGTGAAATTTTAAATAAAAAAAATACTTTTGTATCCCAGAAGTTGAAGAACTTGTGAAAATATATTTTTTTTCTCCTAAAACAAGCAAAATAGACATCCATTTGCATGATTTCACCCCTAATTTTTATATCAAATAACATGACTTTTAACTCCATTAAAGCATATGAAAGTTGATAAAGAAAAGCTTCAATATATTCATTTTTATTTGAGTAACTCAACAACCAAATCATAATTTCATTTCCATTGTATTTTATTATACTATTAAACGTTTCAGTTGAAACCCCCTTTAAAATTTGCACGTCCTCTTCAAATTGCAGCTTGGTCATAAAAATATAATTTATTATCAACTTTGGATCATGTACCTCCCCTGTGCTTCTTGTTAAGTATGTTTCATTCAATTTGTGATACAATGCTTCCTTTTTGGTAACCACAACATCACAATCATCCAAGATTTCTCTCATAATCTTTATCCTTTTAATCCAACATGCCTTTAACTATTATATTTGGGCATGAGAAGACAAATCTTCTTCTTTTCTTTTTAAATCGGTCACATTGGAAAATTTCAAGATAAAAGTGGTGACGACATCTTTATAAAATCATTCTTCATTTTTGAAGTCACTTTGAAGAAATTCTCTGAAACAATTTAGATTAGAACCAAAAGAAATGGTATTTCTTCCAATATCCCATGCTTCCAGGATAAGAGAATTTTTTTTTTTTTTTTTTCTTCAACAAATTGTCTAACTGCGACCATTAAACTTGATGTTCCTTTCAATTTTAAGTCTAATGTTTCGGGTTGAATAGTTTCCAGTGAGCTTACAAGGATAGGTGGTGGCATCAATGTATATTCCAATTCTTTAACTCTTTATTTCAATCATCCATTCTTTTCTTCCATATCATCAATTGATACATCTAGAGCATCACCAATGATTTTGTGAATTTTGGCAATCCTTGACGTTGGGACTACATTTAAGTTCATTTATGAATTTTTAATTCTTTTTCCCTTTGAATTAATATACTCAAAGACCGATTTTTTCAAATCTTTATCAAATGATGCGATGTGAAGTTTCAAGGACTCTTCTTCATAAATGACGATTTATTGGACTATCGCTTATTTCTCTGGATGAATTCATTATTCATCATCTGAAAATTCAATGTCTTCAATGTTGGCGTCAAGTTCCATGTCTTGGAGAAGCACATCATCTTCAGGTAGATACCCTTATTATTCATATTGATTGTTATTCCTTTTTATTTTATACACTGGTAATTTATGACATTTTTCAATATTCTCTTCATGATGATTAGGATCATCACCATCTCTTGAGTTATCAATTGAATTTTTTTGTTTTTCTTTAATAAAATTTTGGGAATATCAATTTGGTGTGTCATTTTTATGAGATGAAGTCTAAGACTTGGTACTTTTGTCATTTACAACTCTCCTATGTTTCCTATGTGCTTCATTTGTCCTTATTATGGTTTCAAGATCCCCAGCTGGTATTTCTTCAGATTTTTTTTTATCAATTTTCTCTTTTCTAAAAATATAGGTATTTATATATGAAAAAATAAATCCAACATAAGTCATGTGGTTCATGAAATATTATAAGGGGTCAAACCCCTTCACCATAAATTGTAATGATCAAATTGAGTCATGAATTCTTCAATTTTTGAAGCATTTTTTACTATGATTTCACCAACTTTCCATGGCAATTGAATGCATTTCTTTTTCTTTCTTTGACAAAAGAAATTTTCCCAGAATTTGTATTGCCTACAATATTTTATTATGAACGTTTTATCTTAAAAATAGAATGGAAGATAAATTGGGGGTTCCCAGGAACAATAAACTCTGATTACACTACATTTTTCATTGGATTCAAATGTCCCCCTTTTGTATAGGAATGTAGTTGCTTCCAATGACAACCTTGCAATATTCTTTCCAAACATAATCCTCTTAAAAGAAGATAAAAAGGAATTATAGACTTCATAGAAATGATACATTGATTTATGTTTCCAGAGAGCAGGATACTGCGCAAATCGAGTCTATTTTGAGATTAAATTGTTTTGATAAATGCAACCCTTGAAATTCATGACAGTCAACAATTGCAAAGACCAAATATCCAGACATGTAGAATTTACTGTATTTTTTAAAGTTTGACAGTTGAGACGATATTTCTGTAGATATAATTTTTGAGCAATCAAAAATTGTTTTTCTTTGAACAAATCATATAGAATATAAAAGACCAATCGAGGATTAATAGAAATAGACTCCAATCCAAGTGTTCTAGCTAGAAGTCAATCCATTTCTTTATAGGGTTTATTTAGTTGATTGAATTGTATTGTTGATAAATCTTCTGGCATTGTCGTCGAGTCTTCAAGACATTGAACACGTCCATACCACCATTTTTAGCTTTAATGAAATTTTTGTCTTCTTCAACCTTAGATATTCTTTTCCGCTTTGGAAATTTAAGCATCTCACTAAAAGTTGGTGGTGCGAGAGAGATTGGTGAGAATCAATTCATTTTAAAAAATCTTTGATCCTTTTAAAAATTATCAGTGCACCATATCATCAAATATTTGGTGTCGAAAACCTCTATAATGCACCCTACTCAGACTATCCCAAATGTCCATATATTATTAACATTCCTTTCTTCCAGTGGTAATGAAGCATAATACCTGTAAATGTTTTACCAATGGTTATGTGGGTCTTCTCGGGCAAAGGTATTCAATGTGTCACCAAAAAACCTCTCCCTTATTATCGCCTTATTTCTTAAAACTTTCTCTTCAAGGCATGCATAGTACTTTTGCAATTACAAAATAATCCTTCATTTTTATTATTAACACGGAAGATTTTGTTCAGGAGAAGAATTAGGTGAGTTTAATTTTGAAATTAAGAAGTTAGTGTTGAGGAAAATGCCATTTAATAATGGTCCTTCAATACTTAACCAAATATTGAATTCACATAAGCCATGCATTAAATGTTTTCTTTGTTATTGTGACTCGGGAAAGAGCTTCGGTGGAGTGGAGAAAGATATGTATCAAGAATTAGATATAAAGGAGTCTCTCTTCCACGGTTGTAAAATTGTTTCAAAATGAGAGTAAGTATTGAATATCAGGTGAACAAATAATGAAAAACTTTTCGACATGATGAAAGGAGTCTTGCTTTCATGGTTTCAAACTAAAACTAAGTATGAAATAACGGACGAGAGAAGAAAATTAAAGAAACATTTAAAGATATGTTTGAACTCCACATTAGCGGTTCTTGAAATATGACTAAGTATGAGACTGCGGGCGAATGAATTTACAACTATAAATTGAAAGTAAATTGCATTAAATTGAAAGTAAATTGCATCCCAGTGATCCCGCTATTTCGCGAAGCATATGAAAAGTGGTTAAGTATTGTCCACCATAGAGAAAAAATTTCTATGTATGAAATACAAAATATACAAAAGGTATATGACTTAGAGGAAAATAAGGTCAACAAAAGTAGGAGGTGAAAAACACTTTGTCCAATATAATGTCTTGAGTATGTGCACATTAGGTTTGAATTTCACAATATTTGTAAAAAAACTCATCTTCATTGATTGTGAAGTCATGAAAACCAAATATAGCTATGAAATGTTTTCTCTAATCTTCATAAAAAAAGATTAAAGAAAACCAAATAATTCATGGTCAATTTTCTCCATGTCTAATAGACAAAAGTTAGTCTTTGTAAGTGGATATCATCATCTTCTTAAAGATAAATTATCAATGTGATTTCCATAATTTTCAATAGTTAAATATAAAAAATTTATAGACAAAAGTTAGTCTTTGTGAGTGGATATCATCATCTTCTTAAAGATAAATTATCAATGTTGATTTCCATAATTTTCAATAGTTAAATATAAAAAATTTATAACCTTGTAAACTCTGGATCATAAAAACAAAAAGTTAGACAAATTAACTAATTCTTTATTAATTTTTTAAGGTCCAAAGTTAATTACAAGATAATCATCATCCTAAAAATAAATCATAAGTATTGATTTCCATATTTTTGAGAAATGAGATTTATAATCTTTGTCATTTTGTAAAAATGAATTGTGAGCATGTTCTTATTACCATCTACAAATTAACCTCAACCATTTAGTTTTGGTCAAAATGCATTCAACCCACTCTTTTACATGTTCATATCATGGTATTTAAAGCATAATTAATTTAATTTGTAAAATTTGTTTCCGTGATATATTCATAAGAGATATGTGACTATCCTATTATACTATAGGTTAAATTGCTTCTAGTTAGTAAATTACAAAAAATTATTTCAAACATAGAAATATGTGCAAAAACCATTTAACAATGGTGCTAGTAATTATGTTTAAACATTTCTCACTAGAATACCATTATTAATATTATATTATAGGTTAAATTGCTTCTAGTTAGTAAATTAGAAAAAATTATTTCAAACATAGAAATATGTGCAAAAACCATTTAACAATGGTGCTAGTAATTATGTTTAAACAATTCTCACTAGAATACCATTATTAATATTGCGTAGATTTTAAGTTTCTTCAAAATGATATGAACACACTATTAATGATATTTTCTCGTTAAAATAACATGTTTTTATTTTTAATCATTAAGCTAACCTACTTTAATTAAAATTTGCAAGAAGAGGGAAATAATAAAAATGTTTCTTCATTTAGGAAGCCATTTCCAATCACGCTATCATGAATAGAAAGTGGCTACAAAAAAATGGCAAGAGAATCAACAATAGTCTAAAAAATAATCATGTAGCTAAACAACTGATTGTGAGCCAGGACAATACACAAGCCACGAGTTACGTAGTCCTTTAACTCATTTATTAAAAGCATACAATAAATCTTTACATAACAAACAATGCTATGCATGTCCTTCTATTATTAGTCTGTGCCGAAGGTATATAGAGACTATAGTGATTGATAATTCGTTGACTTTATATTAGTTTGTCGTTTGACTACAAATTTTTGCATACTTTCTATTGTTCGAACTGCAGAACTAAAAACATTATTTTTTTATATAATAAAAAAACCTATATATTTCATGATCTCATTGGATAATAGATTTGAGGTCTTATTGCTAGCTTCTCTATTCCCAATGAATTATATGTTGCCATATCCAAAGTTTTTATCATCTATGGTATTTTTGAATTTGTACTATTTATACTGAAATGTTTAGATATCCAAAGTATATAGCGATTGACAATTCGTTGACTTTATATTAGTTTTTCGTTTGACTACAGATTTTTGCATAATTTCTATTGTTCGAACTACTGAACTAAAAACATCATTTTTTAATAATAGAAAAACCCATATATGTCATGATCTCGTTGGATAATAGATTTGAGGTCTTATTGCCAGCTTTGTTATTCCCAATGATTTATTTGTTGGCATATCCAAAGTTTTTATCATCTACGATGTTTTTGAATTTGTACTATTCATATTGGCATATCCAAATTTTTGAGCATGGATAGTTAGTTTTCATATTAATTTGTCCTCTGAATAAACTTTTTTATCATAGTCTCCAGTGTTCGAACTATTGTTGTTATTATTATTATTATTTATTTTTTATTTTTTATTACTATTATTATGTTTTATTTTTCTTTATTGTTGCGTACTTCGAGAGGTTTTTTCATTGTTGCGTACGTAAACAAGTCTGCCGCACTACATTCTTTCTTAAATGTTTTCACAGTGCGATGCCCTTCGACAATTATGATAGCCTTAAGTGTTTACCTAACAGGCCTCACAACCTTAAATGTTTATTCTACAGGTGTGTTACAATACAATTTCCTTCCTTTTTTTGATAGAGTGTTGTCTGCAGTGAATTTGGGCAATATTGTTCTTCACTAGCATTACTGGTTCACTGGTTGATGCTTGTTCATTGGTTCATTTGATGCTCCTTGTTTTTGTTTGATTCAACTTTGCAAAGTTGAGGTCTTGCATCTGCAGTGGGACCTCTTCGTGGTTGTTCATTGGTTTGTTGTTTTTCAACTTTGCAAGCAGTTGGACCTGTTGTTACGGTTTGCAGGTTTTGGAGTTGCACTTCGGTCATCCCTTGTTGACGAGTAAGTTTTCATTCCATGGTTTCATTGTTATTCCTTGTTTTATGCTTGCTATTTTCATCTTGCAAGCAAGAATTTTCAATACTAGGAGTCCCTGCCTCAAAATTCTATTGCAGAACATGTTTCTGCGTGGCTGCTATGACCAAAATATTTTCCTTGTTCTTCAACATCAATGTTCTATACAGAACCCTCCTTTGCCACAGTCGTGGTGACATATAAAAAAGAAAACTCCTCATTTTTCTTGCTCCTGAAAACCATACATTTTGAGCATTTTTCCCAATGTTCTCCTCATATTATATGTTCCTGGAAACCATATGTTTTGTTCCTTTTGCCCATTTTGTTCCATTCCAAAAGTCTTGTTCCACTTTGAATGTCGATGTTGGACATAGAACCCAGATCCGTCGCAACTACAATGAAATATAAAAAATAAAACTAGATGTTCTCCTCTTATTTTTTGTTCCTAGAAACCATGCGTTTGGTGCATTTTTTCCTGGTTGTTCCCTTCCAATCACATATTCCAACTTCCACTTTATGGATATCGTGTCATAGTTGTTTCCAAAATAGCAATGAAAATGGGTTTAGAAAATGAATTCGGAGTTGTCATAGGGGGAAAGCATCTGCCAGGGTAAACTTCGTCCACCTGTTGCGTTTATCCTGTCTGTTGTGTCTTGCAAATCATATTATACCTCTGAAAATCTTGTAGGATGCATGCCAGGAATAGTTTAAAAAATGATATACCTTGAATACTCGGTCTTTGTACTCAGCAAATTTATAGTGTTATTTATTTGCGTTGTCTCTTTTGTTTGGTTCATTGTTCACTGTACGTTTTTTTTATTGTCATATGTTGTGGAGACTAGGGGGATTGAATTTGACAAGAATAAGGTTGAAGGATACATAGCGGAATTGGTATGCAGTTTCGCACTTGTAGTTTTTTATTTGTCTTTTTTTTGTTTTTTATTTGTTTTTTATTTTCTTTGTTTGCATATAAACTGAATATAGCTAAGAAACATCTTGAAAATCACAGTTTAAGAGACGAAACAAGTAATAGATGTTGATTCCTATAAAATAGATACATACTCCACTGTACATGACATCATCGACCAGGTATTGCATAGCAATGGGATTTTTAGATTGGATGCACTCTCATATACTGTAGGAGATTGCATTTTCGATGCATTTTAGGTTCTATAGCATTTCTATTATTCCTCAACCAACCTGCACAATGGATTGATAGTTTATTTCTTGGGATGTTTAAAAAATGGTGACGTTGAGGCATTGGAGTCATATGCATATGAATTGACATCTGATTTTCTTCACTACGTATTTTTCAAATATGTGGTTGTCTGCATCTGCAATTTTTCCTGCACATGAGAGGGGACTTTGGGGAGATACATTTTGTATATGGTGGTTGTCTAAGTGGCTCAATATATCAATTGCAATATGGTCATTGACAAGAAAAACAATATATCTAGTATTCAAAAAAAATGAATCCAGAGATCCATATTGCATCTTGTTTCATGATGCCAATCCTGTCAGTGGTCATTATGAACCACTATTGTATAGAAAATTATCCATATGCAATCTTGGAGGACCTCATATTTACTTGTACCTCATTTTCAAAGACCTTGAATCGCAATGGAAATGAATTATGCATTGTATACACTGCCATGGCTTGCAGATAGCAACAACTCTTGCATCTAGTTGTGGAGATAGTTTGTTTATTGCAATTTTCTATTTGGTAGAAATAGAGTTCGATGTGCAGTCACTACTTCTTTACACTGTACAATCCTTTTGCAATTCAATTATAGGTGACATCCAATAGGCTTCTATCTACTTGCATCAACACCTTTCGTCATATCTCCTAGAAAATATGCCGACAATTGGAAGTTGACAAGAATACATTGTAAACATGGCACTTACATATAAAAAAGGAAATGTAGAGGGTGACAGATTCTGTTTGCAATGGCTATATATCATATTCAGAGTAAATATCCAGGTCTGGTCGACCCTTCCAAAGGACATTTTCCATTCCTGGTGTATTGATTCAAATTATGATCGAACAATTGACATCATCTCATTGAAAACAAATACGCCACATATCCATTATCAACCTTTGATGGGAAATACCATTGGTTTAGGGTCCACTGTCCATGCCACCCAAACTGCATCGAATCTGCATACGCGTAGTATGCTATTTAATTAGAATGAAACTCGTCCCAGTTGTGATGAGGCCATATAGGGCTTAAACAAAAAACGTAGACTACCTTATCACAACTTGAAAAAGGTCATACATGAAACTCGTCCCAGTTGTGATGAGGCCATACAAGGCTTAAACAAAAAATGTAGACTAACTTATCACAACTTGAAAAAGGTCATACGTGAGATAAAAAAATGCATTGGTGGTATAGGAAATACTACCGGTTCAGGGTCCAGTGTCAATGCCAGCCAAACCACATCGAATCTTCATAAGCGTCGCATGCTATTTAATCATAATGAAACTCATCTCAGTTTCCATGAGGTCATCCTGGCCTTGAAAAAAAAACGTAGACTAAGTTATCACAACTTGAGAAAGGTCATACGTGAGAGAAAAAATACATTACTACGCTTCCTTCTAGACAGAAACTGACATATCACAACCTAAAAAAAATTGTTCATGCACAACACAAGAGAAATAGGTACAGTCACATATCCCAAAATGGTCATGGCACTGTTCGAGAGGAAAAAATCACATTTCGTGAGCTAGAACCAACACCATACACTGCTACCAATGAAAACCAACAAACACTTTCTATGCATACTTCCCTACGGAGGAAATATGTAAGAGAGACCTATATGAAACAAATCAACGACACTCCTTCAATTGCATGTGAAATTTGTGATCAATTGAATTTCACAAAAAACACTAAGTCTTTCACGCCTGATTTGGAAGAAGAATACCTTTGCTTGACACTAAATGATAAAACATTTTCCATTGGAAAAAAATTTCTTCCATGCAAATGGTTGCTTGAAAATGGAAAACTGCCACAATTTGCAACGCTTGACCAAATAAGATGTAATACACCACTACTATATTTAAGTTCACTTACTGAACTTGAAGAGAGACTTGTGTCTTTGTGAACTGCATTTGCACAAATCAGACCTTGGGGCTATAAATGACCCCAAATGGGCTTAACATGATCAATTATTAATGTTCATGTCCAAGTATATGTTGTGCAAAAATCCTTTCCACAATTCATTAGAGATACAATGACAATTGATGTGGCTCTCAAAAAGGCTTGCAATACAAGAATGCATATCAGACAGGTAAAGTGCATGTGCATGTTGTCATGAAAGGATTAAAATAACTATGTTCCAAGGCCCTGTCACATAGACTCTCTAAACTTCTAGTGAATTTGATACAAGCGATGAATCAAAGAATGAAACACTAGCTGAGACATTGGTACATGGATTCACTGATTCACAACACATTTGTGACTTGCAAGACAAGATTGCCAAGATTTCAAGGACAAATTTTCCGAGGAAATGAACTTCCCAACACTATTCTATGGAGATCCACATCCCAGTGACATTATGGAATGATTTAGTTACCATAAAATAGTTCGATGGGAGCTGCTACATTCAAGTGGTGACTTCTCCTATCACATAACAATTTATTTTTTCAAAACAATGTGCATAATAATAGAGGAAGTGTTGTCTTTCATGTGGGTGTGAATACGAAAAGGCTAGCTACAAGAAATAAATTTGTTGGCCAAAGATGTCAAGTACAAAGTAACCTATAAAAAATCCTGAAATCTGATATTGGATACATAGATTTCAAAAATATTCTCATCTCTCCTGATTAGTTGCAACAAAACAAGAAAACTATTTTTGCAATGATCCGACAATTAGGACCGCCAACATTTTTCATCACATTTACAAGTGCAGAGCATCATTGGGATCCATTAGTGGTTGCGGTATCTGACTCACATAGGAATAGGAAACACAAAAAACAAATTGATACACTGGAAAATGATGACATTGACTACCTCATCAAAAAAGACCTAGTGACATGTACTCGCTACTATAGACATAGAACAAATGCTTTGAGACAATTGGTATGCCATGATGAAACATTTTTTGGAAAAATATCGGACTACTTTTTTGTGAATGAATTCCAGAATAAGGGAATTGAGCATGACCACACATTGTTGTGGATAGAGGGTGCACCAGTCTATGGAGTTGACAACAACTCACAAATCGAGAAGTTTGTGGGAAAATACATAACATGCAACACGGATCATTTGGATCTAGAACTTGCCAAAGTTCATAGACATTATCATACAAAAATTTGTAAAACATGAAAAAACTCACATCGCAGATAGAACTTGTTAGCCTATGGCTTACCTTTACCAATCACTAAGTCTAAATTGTCACCTATATTTGTATTATTCATTTACGATATTAGTAATATATCCTAAAGTGATGACTAATGATTTAGTTAAGATTGCCTAGCCTAGTCATCATGCAAGATTTTAGGATCTAGAGAAAATCTCTCTATGAGGTGGCATCACCCATTGTACTATAAATATGTAACATTGGAGTGCATACAATGAGTGTTGGCTAATATGCCTTTTCTACCATGTTGTTATTCTTGTTTATGTTTTATCAATTCGTATTAGAGCCTTCTATAGTTCTTAGGGCCTGGTAATTCCATGATAGTTTTTCCATGGAAAATCTAATTTCAGAACAATGGTGATTCAAATGGTGAAGAGGAGATTCTAATATCGAAACTATCTTCATGCAGTAGATCTAATTTGCAATAATAATTTAATCTGCAACGATAATATAATGGCATTTGCAGCGATTTTGTAATGATGCCATCTATAACGATTTCATGTCTGGATATCAGCGATTTCATAGCCTAAATGTGGTAGTTTTCCATGGATGGTGAGGTGCAACCAATGGTGTGAATATGGATAGCGAAGAATTCAATATCCCTATGGTATATGTTGCTCATTAACAAAATTGAATGGATTTGGACGCACACTGGAAAACAAGGTCACAATTAATTTGATTTCTTGTTGATTTAATTGGCTATTCCTTACTTATATTTCAGAAAATATTTCTTTAAAATCATGTATGTGAGATCTCATGGTAAAGGAGTGAAAATAGAACTGGTTGTAATAATATCAGATCTGTTGTGAATAGAGTATCGTATTACTTTATGAATGGTATAGATCTAGTTTAGATCTATCATATAAAACACATTTTCCCCCATCTTCTATTTGGGTATTGTGCATTTTCGTCCCTTTTGGAAGCACTGGTGGGATTTGATCTCCTCGAGGCGTCCAAAGAATAGAGCACAAAAAAAAAAATCCAGTCAAGCTAGGAAAGTGAATGTCAGCCAAGTTGGTCGAGTCTGAGAAGTTTAGTGCCTTGCAAGAATGAAAACTAGCTAATACCAAATCACGAGATTGTAAAATTGTTGGACCAACCTACGATAAGAAGCAACCAACGATATTGTGGGAGCACGTGAAGAAGCCAATGATATTGTGCACAGATTCAAAATCTCCATGACGATACATGGATTCAGTATGCTGTCAGATCGGGTATTGAATGCTCGATAAAATGAGTTATATTTCTGTTGAATGGAGCCCTGGGTCGTTTTTCAACATTAAATCCGGTTGTTGGTCAAAATTCCTATATCTATAGGACATTTTTATGATCTATTTAGAAAATAGGATAATCTTTGTTATTTCTGAGTCTGATATTTCTGCAAAGATAAAAATGAAAGCATAAATTTAGCTAGCAACATAAGTTATGTACAAATGGTGGTGAATTTCTAATTGATTTGTGGGCGAATTGCAAAGCCTTGCTTGTAGAGAATCAGTCGATCATTGTGCCATTTCTACTCAAATCAGTTTAGATTTCATTTGAGGGTCCTTTTTTGTTTTGATTCTAGGCAGCAAAATCAATATCACGCAGCAGAAGTGAGGAGAGCTACTTGTCGTTGTCAAAGGAGAAAAACCACTCTAAGAGCTCAAAATTTGGTGGGGATTCTTTAGATTTGCAGTGGCTGTGAATTATACGATTGGGTCCATGACGATTTTTCAATTGGGTGTCTATGGTGAAGCTAGGATTCCTAACTGCAAATTGATGAACCCGATGTGAAGGATTTAGATGAAAGTGATGGTTTCCCTGGTAACTCCGTGGTGGCAGATGTCTGAACAACAATTTTTTTTTAATGTTTCTTGGTTGTAGGTTACCGTGTCTTCTCAGATCCACTTTGAAAGCTACGACATAGGCATTTATTGATTTCTCTTCAATAGTGCAAGCGTATGAGATTTGGAGAATCTAGCAGGCGGAGTCACACAACTCACCATGCCCTCTATATATTCGATATAGAGATTTCACTAGACTAGGATAAGGATGTCCTTTAGCCATTCTTGTTTTTTCGTTGGACTACCACAAGGAATAATGATCCAATTTCCACATCACCATGTGGATTTTGTTAAAGATTCAATAAGGGGAAACCATCACACCAAGACTATCCTCGGTGAGCAGTTGGCACACTATCCCACGATGAGGTGAATGATGTAGAGCTGGTCATGGCCTTGATAAGAGGACCCAAATGACCACGCATATCCGTAGTCAAATATTCAAGGATCCAAAATGGGATATGATCCACTCTGTAAGGAATTTTACACCCGTATCATATGTAAAACGAGTTGTTTGAAGTGTTGATTATGTTCATGGGCGATCACCACTAAAAGGACATTCATCAAAACCAAAGTGATTGGTTTTTGCTCTATGTTAGAGGTATAAGTTAAGGATTTGTAAAAGTAAAATTGAAGGAGCTTGAAGTGTAGTTTTGAAATTGATGAGGATGTGTATTAATTAATTGAAATGGGTTTATAAGGAGAAAAATGTTGTGAATGTAAGAGTCTCATTAAAAGCATTTTTAAGGAGAAAGTAGGTTGAAGACTTCTCAATGTATTTGGACACATTTTTGTGTTCAAATGAAGGATATATTATAATAAAATCAACATTTTTTCTCTCCTTGTCCAAGACCACCCCGAAATTGAATAAGGGGGTCTAAGGACATTTGTCCTTGTGTGTGATTGTGCATATTTCCTTTGATTCTTATATTGTCTAGTGTGACACATATTTAATATTGATAATCAAGCACATATAACCAAGCACATATGATCAAGCATCTATGAAGATAATTATCAAGCATTCAAGTCGTCAACCACATCAACAATGGACAAATCAAAGTATTCGAACTCAACACATCATGGAGCATTTGTAATTCAATTGTAACTTGCAAAAATGTTTGTTGTAAGATTACTTGATCAAGTTGAGTTGCACTTGCAATAGTTTATTTGTAAGAATGAAATCAATTTAAATTGAGTCGAATTTATTTGTAATTGAGTGCATGCTCGGTAGAGCCCGACACCCAAGAGACATTGTCATTTTGAGTCAAAATTGACAAGGTTGAGTACTTGAAACTCAAATCATTGTAAACATTATAATTTTGGATGCATTTTTGGTAGTATCTGACATCCTCAACTTCCTGGAAGCAAGTTCAAGCGAGGCAAGTTCAAGTGAGCATGAATAACAAGCGAGCATGAAGTTCAAGTGAGCGATTCAAGTGAGCAAGTTGCAGATAAGCCTTCTTCTATCAAGTCAAATTGTAATCAGGATCTACCTGAACAAGGAGACCTCATTTAGTGTTTTTTAATGGCTCGAAGTCTCGAATTATTAGAGTTACTGAACACTCTAATAAACAACATTGAAGACAACACAGTGATATTGAACAAATAAACTCTTCAATCAGTGCTAACTTGTTTGCAAGTGATGCAAGATAAAGTTAGACTTCTTCAAGCACAATCCCAACTATTGAATGATGAAATTAGGGATCTCAAAAATCAACATCCAATGAAGTGTTCTGAACTAGTTTTTGTTCAGCACAATCCTCTCTATGATGATGATGATGATGATGTTTTGATCAACAGTTAGTGAAGGAGAAACTCAGTAAGAAAACTCCATATGAAGACAAAGACGAAGCTATTCATGAACCTACTTTTCAAGAGTTTTCTTTTGACTTCAGTGAAGAAAACCTTTCAATGCTGCAACAACATGCAGTAAATCCACTTCCACGGATTTCAAAGCAACAGGTTCAAAATACTCTTTCCAAGCCCATCATCAAACCTTGGGAAGAAATCATCTACAACAAGAATAGAATAGGACTTGGATATGATAAGGAAGTTGCCTTTCATATTCCTGATTATTCAAGACCAATCAAGTTTCAAAGTGTTGGATTCCTTCAAGAAGATTCACTTTCACATGTTCTAGTTCAACATCAGAATGACAAGTGTCAACATTGTAATCGAGTTGGTCACAAGGAGAATCAATGTTTTGATCTCCATCCTTGCGAGCATTGTGGCAAGCATAACCATTCTTCAGACAGATGTTCAACACTAAAGAAACCTGCAAGATTGAAAATCTACTATGAGTGGATTGATCCTTGGCAGTGGTCATCAACAACCAAGCGATTATATAAGTCTTACCGAAGAATTAAATCTCGAGTAAAGACCAATCTTGTAGCACATAACATTTTTGTACCTCACATAAGTGGTCCCCTTATGGCGTAGATTTCAAGCATGGCCCTCACGGGATGAGATAACATGTGGGTTTTTCTACATGCCCACTTTGTGTTGTACTCAAATGGAACAAGTATGGTAATATCTTGAGCATCAAAGGAGGGAGTACAATGTTGTAACTCTCATGCACCTTAAGGGGGGAGTTCAAAATTCCTGTGATGATGGTTCATGAAACCACTCGTGGTCTCTCCTTTCAGTTGAAAAAGGGGGGAATTGATGATGGAATTGAAGATGGTTGTCAGATAGAAATTTTTGACAAAAACAAACATCAAGTATGCCAGATGGGCATGAAATTTGCCAAATGGGAAACTACGGTTTGTAGATGACAGACTTTGTCAGAATTATGGTTCAATAAGTTTAAGTTGAATCATACATAATTTGTATGTTAATTTTGATTTTGAGAGCAATAATGTGGATGTTTGGTTCACACAGATGATCATTTGACCTAGGAGAGGACAAGAGGATCATTTTGCATTGTAGCTTGACATTTGATTGAGTTGTCAGGAATTTTCAGGGATGTGTCAGACTAGAAGCTGATTCACTTCTCTTGGTTCTCTCTCATCAGATTGGAGTTTACATTCCGTGAACAAATTACATGCATCCTGGCTCACATGATTACATAGTGAGATTTTCTAGAGATGGTAGGATTTGACAGGATTATGGTTCAATGACTTGCAATTGAATCATACACATTATACATTGGGATGTTGTTGGACACCTAAAAGTGTCAAGATTGGTTAGTGGTTATCCAAAAACCATCAGATACATGGTATCAATTGGTCAGTG
>SNQJ01S0215369.1:0-15564 GCA_010110895.2 Picea sitchensis
ATCATAATATGTGTAGGAAACACCTTCAGTAGTTATTCAACATTTTTCCTTTTATATTAATAACATAAATATTTACATCACATCCTTTAGCAAAGGTTCAATATTTCCCCAAAATCCACACATAAATGATCCATCCATAGACTCTTAGAAAATATAATTATATTCACATATGGAGGAAACAAGGGTATTACATAATCAACATTAACAAATTCAATAGGAGGTTCCTCAATTGTCCTTTCAATCAACATAATTCGTATGTTTAACATCTCCTAAAGTAGTGAATGTGCCTCATCTACTTTACCAGCCTTAACAAAGACCTCTAGAACTAAATTATAGAGAGTTAAAACATAATATCACTAAGAACTCAATATATCTTCCAAAAATTCATTGATTTCATCTAAATGATCTTCACTGTAGAGCGAGTAAATTAGTTTGCTAAGAACATTCAAATTTTGATTTTACCTTGTCAACCTTTCGAGACTTACCTAAATCAACAGAAAAAATAGTCAAGACATGTTCACCAACAAAACCATGCATGTTTTTTACCTTAACATAATACCAAAAATATTTTTAATCATTTTTGTTGAGCCCATATAGCCCCTAGTGTTATAACCATGCTCTAATACCAATTTTAATGTACCCCAAACAAGGCAAAAACATTTTTTTCTGAAATTGTATAGCTCTTCAATGGGATTTACCTAGATTCAAACTCGACCTCTTTGAAATTATACATATTTTCACACTATTGGGTTTGATGTGGCGATCTACACACAAATATCCTCTCTTTCCATTGACTTCTCAAAAATAGTTTTTTCATGGATTCCTCCAAATCTGTCCACACATAATATAGCCTCTATTACAAGGGAAAAACTTTTTGTGGCTAAGGGTAAACCACAACAGACAGGTATGACTGCAGAAATCAACTCAATTACAACATATTCTATATAAACTAATGTGCAATAAAAGAAAGAGGCTTACTTCGATCTAACATTTGATGATGTTCCATCGTTGAGCACTTTGACCCAAAGCTTTATACCTGCGAGGAATTCTCAACAAACAAGATAAGCAAGTATATAGTGATGATATAAAAGGGGTTAGCACATCAGATAGCATAATCCATTAATAAACATTGCAAACATGCCCATGGATAATAATCATATATTTGCAAGATATCAATAGGACGAGAAAGGAGTATTTCTATTAATAATTGATCAGCAGAAGTGTCAACATTACAGACTTCTGTGTCGACATGGTTTGAAACCAAGAAACCAAGTTCCTTCCAACTGGGTCCCCACCACTTCAATCCTCCACCAATGGCAAGCTCATGAGAAAGAGCCAAAGAGGTCCTCTCGAGAATAAGGGAAGAGCTTGGGGGTTGAACACTATGTTTACACTTGAGGGATAAAGGGATGCATACTTAAAATGAAGTAATTTCTCCAGAGTAACTTTGCTCTCAAATTTGAATGCTTTATCTTCTTTTCCATAGCTCAAAATTGTTCTCTTATAGCCTTCAGAATGCAATTGAAGGGTCGAGTCGAAGCGTTTCTAGTATATGGAAGGCCAAGGATCAGAGAACTTCTATCGTGACATGGAAATCCAACCTAATTTTGTATTTTCTGGCACAAATCCTGATATATGTGAGTTGTAGTGGAGCAACAGGCGTATACGCATCTTGTATAACAGTTAGGGAACGTATATGTGGAAAAATGTATATTTTTAGCTCTGGATTCATAAAAAGTCTACATAGGGAAATGGAAAAAGGCCCTCTATGCAAGATAGCAATGGTGAGGAAAATATTTCTATAACATATGCCCACTAATGTGTGATATCAGAGGAGTATTTGCGATGACCAAAATACATTATAAATAACCCAGAAGTGGAGTGGTGGAGAACCAGCTGGATGAACTCAATTGCTCATTACATTATGTACTAACTTTGCATACATGGCTGCCAAGAATACAATGCAGATCCATGTGAAAAATATACCAAACAAGTGTTCATGGCCATGAATAGGCAAATAAAAATGTGGTTATATGCCAAAAGTTGTCATTGTCATGAACAAGGCCCAATGAAACCAGTCTCAAAAATCAATCTAAAGATATCTGTATACTATGTAATACAATATGATCTCCCATGATCACTAAAGTCAAATAGGTACTAGTCCAATGAAATGGAAGCAGCAACTCAGGAAAGTTGCGGCTAGATAGTGATGTCTTCAAGTCTTCTACACTATCCGCCAATGGTGCAAGTCTACATCATGTGAATAAATGATTTGAGGTCGAACATGATGAGACATCGTTTGATTACCAGTCATTGAAGTATACCATTAAAAAACGTGAGATAGCCTACAGATGATGAAAGTATGTATCAAGGCACTGAGTACATATCTACAAATGTGAATAAAGGAGTTGGTGTCAAACACTTGAGAAATCCATTGATTAGGAGACATTGATGTATCCCCATATGCCAGTGGCAAGAGAGCCTTCCACTAATGACTGCAAGCCTCAAGGTACTCATAAAACTCTAGGCCCCATATCCAGAATAAATGAGATGAATTCAATGGAAGGAGACTCGATGAAAGGAGAATATTGAGGTATCTCTCATTAGTCAGCATGAGGAACAAAGTAGGAGCTTCATGATTTGGTGGATATCAGACGAAGAACATGTTCACGAACCAACGACCCTATGTGTCTTTCACGTGTGCCAAATGCAATCGGTACACAAAAAGGACCCTCTGAATAGCAGCCAATGATGAAAAATTGTTGACAAATGCGAGGAAACCACCAATAAGGCTAATGGCATCCAAGACACTGCATGAATCCGAAAGTGTGAATAGATATCTTGCTGTCGAACACAAGGGAAACCACCCAGTTAACGACTAATGATGAAATTTTGATTGTTGGGTTAAAGGTGACCTACCAATGATGAAAGTAGGGCCAAGGTGCATGATAAGACCAAAGTGTCATGTGATTCTGAGACAAATTGAGGGTATGGAAGACATGCAAAGTCAACATTTATGAGGAGTGGACAACACAGGTTGATAGACTTCCTTTGAACAAGAGCATGAGACACATGGTAAACTCCGGGAGAATGGACTCAATGATGTGACAATTGGATGCAGGAGGCATCAATAACATTCTCTATAGGGACTGGAGGAGTGACCAGACGGTAGAGAAAACTTTGTAGCGGGATTAACTTCCTAAGCCCATGCTAAACCCAAAATTATGATGACACAAGTACTCAATAACTTTGTGCTTTGTTCAAAGGCGACACGACTGCTGCGAATTACAATATAGTATTCCCTTCCCGCCCGTCTTTTTTGTTTTTTCATAACAAATGAATGCTATGATACAAAGGATGGAACGAGTGTCGCAAGTAAGAAAAACTAGTTCCAGCAGTGGAACGTACCTATGCTCAATGCAAGGAAATGCATGTGGGAGATGGACACTCGGGGTGATGTTCCCTCCAGGGTATAGGGTGTCAAATTGTGAAGCATAAAAACAAGGCTCTGCTTGGTTGAGGATGCAAACTGCTTAGGCAACGGTTTATAACGCAAAGCGAGAACCGGCTAAAGGCTCAATACAGCAAGCGAGGGCATGAGATGCTATCACAAATTAACGCCAAAAAATGTTCTTTTTTATATCTTTTAGTCCACTTGGTGTGAAAAAGGGGTAAACTTGTGCCAAATAGACATCTTTTCAAATCCAATTTACGAGTGTGAAAAAGACAAGTTCACTCGACAATCTTTTCTATTTTTGATAGCGAGTCAGAAAAGAGATTAACTAGGACTCATGATCTTTCAAATCCAATTTTAATGAGTGTGAAAGGGACAAATCACTCAGTGATCTTTTTAGTTTTTGGATGATTCAGAAAAGAGCTTAATTGAGACTCATTATTGGGAGTCTAATCAACGTGTAAAGGGGGAGGCCAAGGCTCCCGTCTCGGATTTTTGTCGAAAGTCAGTATCATGTGGATAGCTGACAAGAGATTGGGAAAACCCAAGTCTTTCCAAGTCAAGGAGGAGAAGGTGCTAACAGAGGATACAGTCTCTTTGATGGTTTGAATAATTTCTCTTAATGGAAAAGACATAGGTGGGGGAATGGGATGTCCCATCAGGTGATCCCAATCAAAAGGAACCTCCTCAGGACTTGGAGGGAGAGAATTCGGGGGAAGAATAAGTCTCTCTCATTCAGAAGGGGGAAGGTGTGAAATGTTGATGACATGGTTGAAATATGTGTCATTCTCTGCAGGGAGAGTAGGGTTGACCAGAGATTGCACTGGCTTGGCCACTTCTTCCATTATAGGTTGAAGAGGATGCATAGTAACGGGGGCAAGAGACGCTTCATCCTTAACAAAGGGGCTAAGGTCGGGAGAAGATTGCATCAGTGGAACCACCGAGATGATCAAGGGAGAAGTGGTATGAAGAGAAACCATGGATGCCTCATAATTAGAAGGGCTCTTGGGTGAGCCCCACGCTTCTGGTATCTCGGCAGTAATTGGCACAAACGAGTAAGGTGACTTCCTTCACAAGTCCTGCAAAATAATTTAGTCTTATGCCTGAGGCGTCTGGGCTTCTTGATGTAACTAGCGGGGGGAAAAGAGTCATCTCCTACATGATGAGTAGAAGTGGGAGACGTGACATGGCTATGATTTAGGGAAAAAATAACGGTGCCCCCAACATAATTGGTAGAGGTTGGGGGAAAGTTATCGACGTATTTTGTAGAAGAAGTCTACCCATCTCTGGCATGACTGGAAGACATTGGCAATGGAGCACCAATATGACTGATAGTGACTGGGCTGGTGATAGATGGTGGCATTTGAGTCCATGGTCCGGGAAAATATTGATTCTGAAAAATTGCAAGCCAGGAAGGATCTTGGTGTACCTCTTGCCCTAGCCTAGAGAGGTGTTGGTTCACGCCAAAATGGTACAATGAGGTTTGGACAAGCATCGTCACTAGGGTCTCTGAAGAGACCGAGGTAGGATAAGGATTATTCTAGTGAGGATATATGTTTCCCCCTTGTGAAGGGGTCCCATAAAGAGGGTATCCTAAACCGTAAAATTGGTTCTCTCCATATGAAAGACCTGGTGGTAATTGAGGACCTGTCATGGAAAAAGTGTTCAAAGGAACTGACATGGCGGATGAAAGATACATGGGTGGGGGGTAATAAGTGGGATAGGAACCCATATGAGTACTGGCTCCTGAAAGAGAATAGCTAGTATTGGATCCGTAGGGAGGAAGGTTCCCACCTCCCATGGGGACATGACTCATATCAAACAAAGAAGTAGGCATTGGAGCCATGGTGCCCCCGGGTCCAATGCTAGGATTCATATATGTGGGCTAGGGAGAGGGCTACACGGGGGAAGGCATATCAACAAAAAAATGGCTAGAGACCCAAGGTGCAGATTGAGTGTTGTAGTTCTGCATACCATTATAAAAAACGAATGGATTTTCCCCCACGAACGTCATGGGGGGGTAGCAGTAAACGAGGGAGCAAAAGGAACTCCACTATCCATGATAATAAAGACTCAACACAAAAACCTATGGTCAAATAATAATCAAAGAGCATACCAAAAATTCAAACGGACAATATGCATGCAAATGGGCTAAGGTGGTTGAGTGGCCTCCCTGGCTAAAGAAGGTATGTCTCATCCAAGAGGGACCTGAGACTCCCCACTAAAGTTTGGAGGTAACAAAATCAATTATAAGGGCCCTCGTGGGCTTAACAACCAGTCAGTCAGATCCCCCCAAAGAGATAATCCTCCATAAAGGTTGTGTGTTGTTTGAACCTTATATTACTCAGGGTACAAGTAGAATAACCCCTGCAAGTAACCTATGAGATACCTAAGTCAAGAAACTAATAAACAACTGTATAACCGATGCACAGGCGAGCAGTCATAAGTCTGGATCACCGTATGGGAAGGGTAGCAAAGCCCAAAACCTTGAAAGCACCACCTCTCATAGAGATATGGGCACTATAAATATCCCCAAATACTAATAAATCCACAGAAATATCTTTGATACTAGGTGAGTATCCAGGGGTTATCTGATCAAAATCTGGACCAGGGGTCAAAATTTAGCCCAAAAATCAAAGTGTTTGGAATCACTTCAAAATGAATAGGAGTGTAGGCCTCATCCTCAAGAAACCAACGCACTTCAAACGGGGTCAAAGGGACATCAGATGAGAGAGATATCGCGTTCTATTCGATTTTCCAAATAGGAAAAGAAAATGTTGACTGTACAGTCCATACAGGTGATGATGTGGCATGGTCGTATGCTAATGTGGCAGAAGATGATTGGACATGATGATGTGGCATGATCATACACTAATGTGGCATGATGCTGATGTGGTAGGAGTTGATTTGGAAGTCAGGTGGCAAACACGTGGATGAATCATTTTTGGACATGTGGCATTAATTTGGCAAATGGTTTGGTGCTACGTGGCCCAGGCANTTCCACGTGGCACCATGTTAAAGGTTGGTATGTTAAAATTTTATGGAGTCCACGGGGGTCAAACCCTGGACCTACACTCATATGGAAAACGTTTTGGCAAGGGCCTCCCAATCGGTGCGCTGCTATGTAGTTCTTATTATGTATGTGATTATATATATATATTTAAATTCGTATATGTTAAGTTTTGGCGCAAGGGTTCGGGCTGGGGCTTAGCCCCAACCCCTGTTTATACCATACGACCATGCCATATGACCCTTTTCCATATGTTTCATAGGTTTTTTAAAACCACAAACGATACTCCTCCAATCTCTTGACACTTGTCAAGCTCAGGGTTAATCTTGCAAACGGTGCCATAATTCGCGCTGGGACGTGGCCACATGGCCCCCCATGCGCCCAACAACTCTGTGGTTTGGGGGCTAGGTTCCCTAAGCGTTCTAAAATTTTTTGCATTTCATAGGAACGGCGTGTGTGCTGGGTTTAGGAATGGGAAACACCCAGAAGCCAGGTTACTCACACAGGAAGTGCGAATTGGCGAACCAAGGACAGCAAGCTTGAAGGAGGAAAATGGTAGGAGGCCTAACTTCTTCATTTTTTGGCCAAATGAGGTGCCGAAAAATCCCAGCTAGGGATTTTTGGATGTTTTGAATCCATTGGAATAGTTTTCAAAGGAATTTGGAGAATTATATTGTAGCTTTTACACCATTGAAGTTTCAAGGAGCTCTAGGGAGCTTAGGTCCACCATTGATGGAGGTCATGCTCAGATGAACTCAAGTCTATTTTTTGTGACTGAATAGTCATTTTTGACTAATTTTTATGCTATGAACACATTAGAATAGGTTTCAGAGGCATTTGAGTACTTTTAGAGGTGTTTTCTACACAAGGAATCTCAGGGAAGCTCAAGGCCACATGTAGAAGAGGTCATGCTCGGATGAGCCATGATCCATTTTCAAAGTTCTATTAGTCATTTTTGGGGTTTTTATGTATTTTGAACCCAATTGTACAGTTAGTAAATCCATTTGAGTTGAGAAGAATCTTGTAAAAGAATCTTTGACAAACTAATCCCATAGAGCATATTCCATTGATGGAGGCTCAAGGAGATGTAGCCCAGTTGGGAGTGAACTCCTTTATCATGTTCTTATTGTTGAGTTGTTGGTTATATTTTGTTGCATGTTATGATGTTGTTATATTTATTTAAACAACATTTAACCTTTTAAATATCCTCACACATAAACACATAAGAAAATCCTTGACTTGACACATAATTTCTCTTGCACAACTAAGACATTGAGCAAGGTCCTAAAGTTTATTTTAATGGAGTAGAGGGTGATTTCATAGAAAAAAATGTCATCCCCCTATTTTTAGATCATTATCCCTTCAACTAACTTTGCGCGACCTTGTAATTAACTCTGGTGTGAGCGGAGCCTCCTGATATTACCAATTATACAATGGACTTCTCAACTCCCTGTCTCAGACACATATGATGATTTAATTTCCTTGGAGAAGTTTACTCACAAAATCCTATTCCAAGGCACTAAACCCTAAGCTAGTTTGTGCACCCTAAAAATAAAATTGTGACTAATCAATTTTAGTTTAAAGCGTAAATTTTATTGGTCGTGGTTACTCAAAAAGGTATGGAAGTGAAACTCATGGTGTTATGACTCCGCCAGAAAATAAATATGGATATAATGCAACAAAGTCTATCTTTAACTTTTCAATGAATGATATGCTAATAAAAACAGTGTAGTCTTCAATTTCAAATCTGCAATTCAGAAGTAAAATATGATCTTTCACTAAATGTGCTATGCGAATGATGAAAATTCAAAGACAAAAATGCCAACCAATGCAAAATGCCTATTTTTTTGTATTTTCAATATTCTAAAAAGAAAATGCATGGACTGATAAGAAACTTGACAGATGAATTCTACAGTGTATAAAAGCAGTAACTCAAGCAGAATACCAAGCAGCCAAGAAAACATCCCATAAACCAAGGACAAATTAAAAATAGAAAACAAAGAGAAAGACTACGCCCAAAAATTCAACTCCAAATAGGCTTCCTGTCATCCCAGATAATCTCAACATGTACTATAGAGACCTAAAAAGGCTCATCAATCTTTAAATCCTACCCAGCAATCACTCAGCCAAGCAAACAAGCAAGTGGAAGTGGTATATGCGATTGTTCAGGAGAACAGAGTGTATATACGCTTCTTGGAGTGAGACAGCAAGCGTGTATACACGAATGTCAAGGAAAAAAGGGTGTATATGCTTTAAAACATGTCCAGGCAAGGGTAAAAGGTTGAAAAATCAGACTTAGAGTGAACAAGATCTATCAAGCAGTGATATGATAAGAAACACAAAGGAAAAAGAGCAATGTAAGAAGAAAAAGTACTTCAACCCTTAGAAGGAAGATCTCTCCCCAGTGGAGTCGCCAATTCTGTTAAAATGGAAAAACTCTTTATGGATAAGGGTAAACCACAACAGACAGGTATGACTACAGAAATCAACTCAATTCCAACATATGCTATATAAACTAATGTGAAATACAAGAAAGAGGCCTACCTCGATCCAACATTTGATGATGTTCCACCATTGAGCACTCTGACCCAAAGCTTTATGCCTACGAGGAGTTCTCAACAAACAAGATAAGAAAGTATATAGTAACGATATAAAAGGGGTTACCACATCAGATAGCATAATCCATTAATAAACATTACAAACACGCCCATGGATAATAATCATATATTTTCAAGATACCAATAGGACGGGAAAGGAGTATTTCTATTAATAATTGATCAGCAGAAGTGTCAATATTACAGACTTTCATGTCGGCATGGTTCGAAACCAAGAAACCAAGTTCCTTCCAACTTTGTTCCCACCACTTCAATCCTCCACCAATGGAAAGCTCATGAGAAAGATCCAAAGTGTTCCTCTCGATAATAAGGGAAGAACTTGGGGGATGAACACTATGTTCAAACTTGAGGGATAAAGGGATGTAGACTCAATATGAAGTCATCTCTCCAGAGTAACTTTGCTCTCAAAGTTGAATGATTTCTCTTATTTTCCATAGCTCAAAATTGTTCTCTTATAGCCTTCAGAATGCAACTAAAGGGCCGAGTCAGAACATTTCCAGTATATGGAAGGCCAAGGATCAAAGATCTTTTGTCGTGACATGGAAACCTGACCTCATTTTGTATTTTTTGGCACAAATCCTGATATACGTGAGTTGTAGTGGAGTAGAAAGCGTATACGCATCTTGCATAATAGTTAGGGAGCATATATGTGGAAAAATGTATATTTTTAGCATTGGATTCATCAAAAAGGGATAAAAAGTCAGCATAGGGAAATGGAAAAAGGCCCTCTGTGCAAGATAGCAATGGTGAGGCAAATCTTGCTATAACAGCCTCATCCAATACTTCTTTGCCAAATTTTTGAAATCAACATTGCACTTTTCCTCAAGGCCTATGTGCTAAAACTAAAGCTAAGAATACTCTCTAGTAATTTTCCCAAAAGTATGAACATCAAAATCCTTCAACATTCATTCCCTAGAGCCCATAGTATCGAAATGATGGGCTCTTAGACCACTTTTTCAAATGCCTCAATTTGATCTCCTCTTTAGGACTCTACGAAGGTAATTGGACATGCAAGAACACAATATTCACCCTAAATACAATAAACAAAGATCTAGTATGAAAATATTACATGTAAAGAAGAAACATGGATACCACACAACAATAATGTGGAAACTACACGTTGATTCTACATAATTACAACCATAAATTTATATTTTATTGCTTGAATTGGCTCCTACTAACAATAAAATGAACCTTCTAGTGGAAAATAATGAATAACTATGTCATTCTTCTACTAAAAATCAACACATATTTTAAGAAATACTTATATTAGTCCCTCATAGTGATTTTTTCAAAGACATTACACTCATCCTGGGCATTATATAAGTTACATCCACAACTTGAAAATTGCCCTAGTGACAATGTTCTTAAGTCATAGTGCTCAAAGTTTTATAACGCACAAGCACCAAGAGAAATATGAGAATAGATATCTAATAATAGGAAAGAATGAAGTTGCAATCAAGAAGACATCAAAAAAATGGCCAATTAAGAGACTCAAGAATAATGCTCAAAAGAATACTCAATAGTAGTTCTTGAAAAATTCTGGAGCAGAAAAGGGCACCAAACCCAAAGAAAGGGCACGCCAAGCTAATTTAACAATTTTTAAATATTGAGTTTTTGGATGTGGTTCTCATAAATATTTCTTGGGATTTAGTTCTCAAAGAAATAACATGAACGTAGACAAAAGGAAATATGGGAAAGAGAAAATTGAGAAAAGAACCTTGAGCAAGGTAGATTTGAGCAGGACAAAAATTGACTAGTATTGACTGCTTGGGGGACATGTTAAGAAAACGTTTTGGTCATTCTTCTTAGAGAAACCAAGGAAAAATCCAAGAAACATGATGAAAATTGACAAACTAACAGAGTGTGGGAAGTTAGTAATGGAAATTAGTGCTAGGAAAATCCAAGAGAACTAAATGGAAAATTCTTGATGTTAAATGGTGACATGGAAGGGCCTTTGGATTTAAGCAACGCTTGTGATTGTATCCAGTATACAATTGATCATGGTCACAAAATAAAGCCATTATGGGGGGGCACCATTATCAATTGAGAGTCCAACATAGGTCTCAATCACCCTGCAATGAGTTATAATTCTATATCTATAGACAATAGGCATCTTACATATGACTTTGCGACTTAGATGGAAATTTCACGTATTTCTTTATATGATTCACAAAAAAAAAAAAGTTGGTGAGATTGCATTGCCTTTTCACCATAAATACTTGACAATATTATAAGTGGGAGTGCATATGAGAGAGCAAGGTCTACAAATGCTACAAATATGAGACAAATATATTATATTAAAAATAAAAAAATGTCAAATAAAGTCACTATAGTCTAGGATATACTTGAATCTAGCCATATAATAGAAATGCTCACATAAGAGCTATTAAAAAAAAAAAAAATTATGAGTGTGCTTACTAGGAGTTGTGTTTCTTGAAGGAAATGAAACAAGTAGAAGAGTTGAAGTAAAAAGGATAATGTTTCCAAGTGATTCCAACCTTAGGATAAACCATTCCATATCAATGTTAGTGTGAAAGAAAATACTTACATCTGCATCGATAAGATTCAAGTTCTTTTCCTTGAATCTCTCTACCATGTTAAATTATCTGATTACCACTAAACTTAATGTTGTTTCAATAGTGTTGTTCATTAGAGGCATTTTAGTAGTGCCATTGATCCTTGTTATCTCTCTTCCAGACACTAGATAATACATATGTGTTGGATAAGGAAACTTTGGAAGTTAAGCACAGTAAGTGAGGCAGAGTGGGCCAAAGGGAACAACGTGTGCTGAAAAAGAAGGAATACTAGCATGACAAAGGGCAAAGGAAGCAACGCATGACAGGATTTGCAGAAATCCAGTGCATATTTGGAAAAATCTAACCATGTTAGGGTTAGGGTTTTGGAGTCATAATGTAAGGGTTTTAACACATTTTTTAGTATAAATAATATGTATGAGGTAGATTGAAGGATCATCTTTATCTTGTATCTTTGAGAGAGAACTTACTTTTGGAGATTCCTTTTTTATTTTTGAGTCTGTGTATTGTTGAGAGTTGTGGAGATTGGTAGGAGTTGATGTAATTGAGGTTTAGGTTGCAATTTGTGGAGCTTGTTGCGACACTGGTCAACCTCACCACCATTCACATATCCTATGATGTAATTCCTGCAACGTTATTTTGATGAAAAAGAAGAAACAAAAAGAATATATTTGTGGACATATCCACAAGGGGGGTAAACCGCAGTAAAAACATGTGTTGCAATGTGTCTGAATGATTTTTTTATTTCTGCAATTATGGTTAAATGGTTAGATGATTGAATTGTTTTAATTACAGTGCACACTAGAATATGTATGAAAAATGAATATTATGAATGAATGAAATAGTAGATATAATGAATGGTATGATAAAATGCATGTCTAAGTAGAAATAGAAGTAAGAAGAACACCCCCAATCCCTTCCATTACTGAAAACACCTGCATCCTTCAGTCACCCATAAACCATCTCGGGTGAGACTGTGTTTTTCACTCTATGCGTGGTGTAGCTTTCTGGTTTACCAGAAGGGCCGATAGTGAAAAGGGTTTTTTTGGAGAAATAAGGTAGAATCTGGTTCAGCCCATACATCCAAAAAATGGTTATATTGTTGGTTGGAACTCAGAAGAACAACCTAGAAGGGGTTTGTTGAATAACATGCAGTGGTAAAAAGGGATGTTCAAGCCATGGAATCCTACGAAGCAAGAGATTGAAAGATGGTTGTGTTGAGCAATCAACACACCCTAAAAGCATTATCAAATTTTGTCACTTTTTGGGTACCACTTGTTTCTTCATTGTCTGACTCGATTTCATTTTGGGAAATGGTTTATATTTGTTTGTTTCCATGTCTCTTATCACCTAGTAAGTTCTGTTTGAACTTGTGAAACCTCATGTCTAAAATACCTTGACACCCAAATTAAGAATCGACAGCTAAACAATGCACCTAACACGCTCAGGTTCGGAATTGAAAATAATTCAAGTAAAGGAACCAGACAAAAACAACATTCATTGAGCATCGATTCTCATCGACATCAGCAGAAGGTCGTTTTGGGTTTGCATAAGTTATTCACATAAAGGTTCGAGCGATAGTTGATCCCCTTCGGCATCGGAAAAATACGAGAAGGACGGACATTAACAAAGGAAGTAAAAAAATCGTCGATAGTCGATGGCCAATACGCTTTATCAGGATCAGGGAAATCCAGAAATATCACAACAATAATTTCAACCATAATAATTTTTTCTCTGATCATCGATCCCCGATGCATTTTCGGCATCGGGAGTTTTTCGAGGGAGTCTATCCAAGAGAACTTGGGTAAGTTTGTCGTCGATCGTCGGTCCTTGACACTTTTCGGCGTCGACAAGATAGGATTGGGTTGTAGAATGTATGGCTTCAAGAAAACCGTGACTCTGATTAACATGGGCAATTAAAGTCACTGCTCTCAATTGGCATGTGTCTTTACCACATAAGAGGGTCATACAGTCTAGTTTTATCCCGAGTCATTTTGGTTCCCTAGGTCCTAGTCATGCATCCTAGTCATCTTTGCCATGTCATATATGTACGGAAATATCGATCGACGTCAGAACTTTTGCAGGAGGATATCAACGAAAATTTTCAAAGCACAATCCCGACCCCCTATCCACCAACTGAAAGAGAAGAACGATGGGACGTTTGCGGCATTAGATATGATCGGATTTTGGACATTTAAAGAACTAGTTAACTCTCGATCCCGCATTATTTTCTACCCCGTGCGCTGATTAGACAACAACATTTTGAAATCGTCGATAGACCACATTACCAATAACACCTTCGCCATCAACCCATGATGAATTTAAGTTTAAACATCTCTGAAGATCTGGTGGAAGATTTATTGAAATTTCACTCATAACTCGAATTGAATGGTTGATGCGACATAGTAAGGTCATCCATATTTAAATCTCTAGAACTATTTTGAACAAACTCATTATGCGCGTAATTTGAATTCCAAAGCATCCGAAGGAGAAAAGTGAGCAATTTGAGACTGTACTGATCCTTTTGATTATCAAAACCAGTTTTAACAAGATTCAGAGGTATGTATCCAAGTATGTCAATTTGTTGGTTATAATTTATATATGCGCACCCAATTTTATTGCACAATATCTAAACTATGTTATAGTTGCAGGTAATATGTCACCAAGAAATCCAACCACCAAATGCTTGTCAAGAGCACCAAAGATAAAATAAGTCTATATAGGCAAAGGTTCTTCTCCGAGGACCACGAGGCAGTTGGAGTACGCCCCTAGGTAATAACCTTTCATGAAAACAACAACAAAGAAATATTTTGTCCAGCCTTCAGCCTTTGGTGATACAGAGGAAAGCATGAGATCCAAGGTAGAGATCCCACAATGGGGGGATCTATTCAACACAATTACTCGATAAGAATACCCAGAGTATATCCCACACAGCGACCCAAACGTAAGGGTGCTCGATGACCAGGTGTTCCCCAACATATGACAGTCGTATTTACATATGGTGGCAAGAAAAACCCCCGTTTTCAATTGCATACAGGTTCTGAAATGGCTCATCGACCATACGGATGGGAAGAAGTGATTGATCAATGATTATAATGGTGGATGCATCATATTTTTCCTCCCGATAGAATTCCAGAAATACTACAAGATCAGGGACACTGAGGAGCATCTCAACATGGACATCGTGGTGAATTTCTATCAATTCCATGACACCTTCCGGTTAATGGATTCATGGTGGTAGGAGGACAATAAGTTCACTAACCGGAGAAATGGATGGTATGGAAGAATCATCCTGAGGGATCCATACATCTATTTGATGGCTCTCATCTACCGGCTATATGGAGAAAAGGATTGCTCCAAGTTTTCAGAAGCATGGATTCCTTTAGCATACACAGTGGTGATTTTTGGGAGAAGCTTCAACTGGGGAGTGATAATCTCGAAACAATCGAGCATATGTGTACAACAGGATCATATGTCGAAGGAAGGGGAGGCACCCTCTTTCTACATGGCCTCGTACCTACTCAACTTCATGTGCGCAAGGAACATCTTCATCAGCATGAATCTAAGTTGGCATGCTTTGGAGCTCCCGGTTCACGTCTACTTCGGCATACTATGGGAGAACAGGTACAAGAAGTCTTATGCACTCATCTACAATGAATTCATCGCTCTCATTTATTTTATTATTTTTAAGAAGGAATGCCCAAGACTATCTGTGGTAGCCAAGAAAATGATAGCAAAGGTAGGCCATTGGTATTTAGATGAACACTCAACCTACATCAAAGTTTTCAAGGCCACTAGAGCACAACATCTCCTATCCAGTCATGTCTCAAACCGACTCGGTGTGGGGGAAATTTGTTATTAGACCATCCTACAAGGCTATAATGCCACATTGGTTAAAGACAAGAAATGGGCTTTCATACCTTATGGTTTTCATATAGGGTTTTATCT
>SNQJ01S0215371.1:0-10477 GCA_010110895.2 Picea sitchensis
GCCCCAAACTGCAATGGGGTCAAGGAATATTGGAGTAGGTGCCCCAACAAGTGGAGGATTGCAGGATTGGCTCAAATGATGGAGGATTGCAAGATTGGATCAACTTGAAAAAGCATTGAAATTAGCTTGACATATGCAACTCAAATTAAAAATAGTTTTGCATAGTTTTGCAATTAAGGTATAGTTTACAATTATTTCAGTCCTTTTTGGCCATTTCATTCCAAGATGCTATTCTATAAATATCTTTTTTTTTATGGAATTTGGAATTTTTACATTACTAATATTAAAAAACTACTTTCACTTTTCTTCCAAAAAGGGTAATTATTTTTTTTCAAAATAAGAAAAAATGTTTGATATTCATATTTAATGGCATGTATACATAGAATTTTTAATTAGTAATTTTTATTTACAATTCTTGTAACTTTATTTTGTGCATTTGCATTCAACATTGATCACTTGTTTAAATTGATCAAATTAGATTGTGATAAATGAAGTTTGTAATAAGGCTAATGAGTGTTTGTTGATTATAATGACTGAAATGAGTTAGTTCTCAGTATCAATTTGTTTCCTTTGTAGTTGCTATAGGATTTATTAGATGCATTAGATGTACCTACAACTGCGAATTGAGAATGAAGATCTAGATCACATCGCTAGTTACAAGGGACCCCCTCCGCCCAACGGTTTGACTGATAAAATCTAAGGAAGTATATATACCCTACTCCCCTCTGGATTTGAACTTGTGACCTCTTAAAAGGAAACACATGTTCTTAACCATTAGACCCATTCAAACTGATTTAAGTTAAATTTAAATTGATTAAAAAAATCATAATAATAAAATAATAAAAACTTTTAAAATGTAATGCCACCATAAAAAGTGCATACACGTCTATATTATCATATGTATAGAATGTAAAAGATTATTTTAATATCTTCCAAATTTTAGTAACCCCTACACAATACTAAGAAATTGAAAAATTATTCTGACGAAAGGGTCCAACAACAACCCTGCAAAAGGGGTTTTGGCAGGGGATACTTCTTTCCTCCGACTCCTTGTGAGTAATTCAAACGTCTACGAAGTTCCACAACTCTGTCGATTCGAGGAAGATGTACGGGTACCCTTCCTGCGCAGGAATATTGAGCTCCAACGCCGCCGACACCTCGCCAATTGACGGGATTTTCTCCAAATTCAGGCCGCCATTCTCGTCAAACGGAGACTCCCACAACCCCAAGTCCTGCGCCTCGGAAATCTGCTGAATGTCACATGATACCTCTGTTTCTGAAACCGAAGACGGTCGTGATGGCGTTGCCGGCTTCTCCCTCGCCTTATGACTATTCTTTTTAATATTCTGCAGAGAGGGAGAAGTCGACCGGATGTCGTCCAAGGCATATTTGGCGGCGGCATACTGAATTTGCTGACGGGAAAGAGAAGACGCAGACGGTATGTCGGGCACAGAATTGGCCAAATTGAGTTTGGCGGTGGGTTCTCCCGGACAATACCTTGCGACGTCGTAGGCACGGGCAGCCTGGTCGGCAGTTTTGTATGAGCCCAGCCATATCTTCTCTCTGGATCCGGGAATCCGAATTTCCGACACCCACTTCCCCCATTTTCTCATTCGGATTCCTTTAAATTGGTGGCAATTTTGTCCGCGAGCTTCGTACGGTGGAGCGCGGGCATGGTGCTCTTGGAGGGGTTTCTCCATATTTCGCGGCGTATTGCAAACGCTGTGTTGTGAAATGTCTCGAAGAAAAAGCTGGAGGCGGCTGAAGTGAAATCTAAACTCAATTGTGTTAAAACTAGCACAGCCGCTAACTCGCGGCGGCGAACGTCGAAAGACTTATGGTTCATAAAAAAAATTCATTAAAATGTCAGGTTAAATAAAACTTCGTAAAAATGCCAAGTTCATGCATGAATAAACTGAATAGTGGAAGAATTTTAAAAGTTAATTATTTAAACGTGGCAATCATATGATGTTACAATAATTTCTTAATATGATTAGGTAAATGTTAAACAGTAAACAGGTTAACGGATACTTTTATAAATGCAAAGAAGTTATCAATAATAAATCTGACTCATTGATTTTGGAAGACCACTAAGAATATGCCAACATCTTCAATGCATAACCATCAGATTAGAATTTAAGATTAAAATATCATTAATTATGCCCATCTTCAATACGTATACGCCTTTGGACGTAAAAATATGACTAGTTAACGACTACATAGGACTCAAGCGGTCAAACTGCGTATTTCTATCGGTAACGACACGTGCTATGCCACCTGTGCCTCAATTTAATGCGTGAGAAAAGAATGTCGACCTTGATAGTCCTTTTGACCGTGAACAGGAAGTTTTTGTTTTTTTTTTCGTAATGGATGACGTCGATAAATATTCGTAACGTATGACGTCGATAAATAGAAGTCTCAATGTTGATTTTCAGTCCCACGTGGATATGATAGCAATTTTTGGCTTTTTGACACACCGTTTTTGCTCTCATGGTTTTGTGAGGGCGGTTTTGTAGTGACACCGTTTTTGCGATCATGATTTCGTGGTTTTTTTTTAGAGTGGACTAACTGGGGAGTTATTTTTCTTCTCAATTTATTTTTCAAGTAAGTTTTTTAGCGGTTTGTTAGAATTTTGATCGATTTTTTGAACATTTGGGTTGATTTAAAATGGAATATAACTTCTAGAAGAAGGTTCTGAAATACATGAAATATTGATCCATGCAAAACTCAGACTACCCTTGAAAATTTGGCCGGATTCAAACCCATTTTTTTCTTTGAAAAACTAAACTAGATATAAGATTGCTATTGAATTAGCTTCAATTTTTTTTTTTTTATATGATACATTTTTATTTATTTATGTGATACGTGATCTCGTTTTTGTTCATTTTGATACGGCAATTTTGCTGTCATGTTTTTTAATCACATCTTTTCTCATTTTAATATTTATTAAATGTTTTTTTTGTTAAGTATGTGTGTTGTGAATAATCTCACATACATAATAATTATGAGTTGAAAATGATACACCAATCTCATATACATAATAATTATAAGTTGAAAATAATTTATAAGAGATTCATGCACAATATTTTTTATATGTTTGAGGATTAATTTTAAAATGAAATTCCCAATTTAATATAATCACATCTTTCCTCATTTTAATACTCATTACTTATAATTTTAATATTACATTACCTTATAAATCATCTTAAGTTTGTTTGTTTTATTTATTTTTTAAAGGGAATTGAGACCTTTAGATAGTCATAAAAACCTTTCACCCATGACTTGGACCTATTATCAGTGTATCCTTCACCCAACCTAAGATCCATTACCTTTATACCCTTCACTCAACTTGAAACCCATCACAACTAACCCAAAATTAGACCATGTGCTCCCTAGTGAGACTCAACATACTTGTGGTAGCCACTCGTGGGCTTAAACTCGTGATCTCTTGGAGTTTGATGACCCAAAAGGGATTATATAACTAATAGAGTTAGAAGCAAATCACTTAAAATCATCTTAAGTTGTGATTATTATCTATGTATTATTATTATAATAATAATTTAATATAAAGTTATATCTTGTTATATGTTAAATTAGCATATGAAATTTTCATTGTTTATGGGAAAAAACTTTTTATATAGTGATTTGACTACTTAATTTAAAAAAATGTACATATTCTATATTTCTTTAAATTTAAAATATTTTTATCAAGCAAACAATAGGTGACCCAACTACAAACTATTTAATGTTTTGTGAAATCTAAAGTTATTTTATATCCGACAATATACACTCAAACATACAAAGTATTAAATACTTCATAGTTGAATGCTTATTTCTCATCCTCTTTTCAAACTCATCTTTATACTAAATGCAAATTAATAACTATAACAACTTTCCTAATCGTGTGTCCTTACTCGACAAGTAATGGATTCTATTGTTTTAAAGAGAATTGACCGTGTGATGCTTCATGAATATAAGAAAAAAATATACGGATAATACTAGGAAGCAAATCACGTGTCCTTACATGGGAGTCTTGAGCCTATGAATAACCAGCGTATTGCACAACATTCAATGTTGCGGCGACTGATGTATATACCATCAGAAGACCTTGGTATATACGTCAGGATATATCCAACGATGTATATACCACCTATTGCAACATTGAATGTTGCGGAATAGGCTGGTTATTGTTCGCCATAAATATTCATGAGATAAAATCAAATCATTATAGTAGATTAGTGATTTAATGGGAGATTTGCTAGGGCTATGTGTAAATCACATGTCCTAGTCGATAAGCCAATATAAATTACATCTGTCCTAGTCAATAAGACAATATAAATTACATTGCATTAAAGAGTCAAATTTATGAATTTCATGAATATAATAAAAATCATGATAGTAAACTATTGTTTCTATATTTCTTTTTCCGTAGGGTAAAGATTCTACGAAATAATGATTTTTTCCGGGGATATTTTTTCGAAATACGAAAAGAAATTGTTGGATTCATGGATTTGAGCGATTATTTCTGTAAAATCTAAGTGTCCCGGGAATTTTTCAGCATGTTGAATCTATTTTTGCAGTTAGAAATGGATTTTGAACAACAAAAAATGATGATTTGTGTAAATTTATATTGCTAGATTCTGGTGAAAAAAGCCATTTAAGTAGAACAACTAGCCAACGTCTTTTTTTTTGGGAAAGACTATTAAGGTTGTGTGAGAGACTATTAGGGTTATGCATAAATGATATGTGCTTTTTTGGTGGGTAAGTAATGGTTTTAATGAATTTGGATATATTTGTTTAATCATTTAAATGTATGTCATTTGGTGCAATTTGAATTTATGTGTAAGTAATGGTTTTAATGAATTTGGATATATTTGTTTAATCATTTAAATGTATGTAATTTGAATTTATGTGTGGTTGATTATCTTTAGGTTTTGACAGAGTTAGTGATTGTGACTGTTAGAGGAATTTTTAGGATTTTGTACATTGATATTTGATGATGAGGGTAACATGCCAATCCCATGGGAATGTTTTTCATAACAGTGTGTCACATATGTTCAATAATGATATGTCACAAAGTTCCTCGACTTGAAATTTTTGGTTGATTTAACATTGGAGTTTGTGTTGGAGTGTTAAATAGTTGATTTCCTTGTTGTGTCTAACAAATGGTGTATGGTTGTGGATTTGGGGGCTTCACCTTGTTAACCAATTTCTTATCACATTCATTCATAAAGGGGATTTTTAAAATTGTGAAAAATAAACTCAATATATTGTAGGTATTGGGGCGATGTGAGGTACAAAGGGGTTTATAGATATTGGAAATTATAAAAGGGGTATCTAGTAAAAACAAGATATATCTAGTAAAAATAGGGGGTTTTATTATTGGAAATGTGTATGGGAGGAGGTTCTCCAAAAGGATTTTGGGGGCAATCTATCAATAACTAGTGAAATTGAGGGTATTCTTTAATATCCCATGAATACACGTGCTATGTCACAGTGGTTGTGGATGTGGCACAATGGCCAAATTGAAGTTTTTGACCATGCTTATTGTAATCATATTATTCTCTCTACCATTGTTGACAATGAAATAAAAAGGTTGGCCTCTAACGCAGATTTGTGAATGGAAAAGACAAAATTTCTCTTGGAATGGTTCAATGGATTACAAAACATGTATTGAAAGAACATATGCTTCAAGGTTTGATTCAATGACTTGGGGATTTTTCTTTCGTATAGTTTCAAGTTCTAGCACTTACACTATAAGTGCTTTACAAGCATATCATTCTTCATCAAAATATGTAGAGGTATTATAGTAGCTACACTACTTCCTTGTCTACTAATGTTTGTTCTAATTTTGACAAGATCCATTAGGCCACTAGGTCACTGTTCATTGTGTCATTCATGGTTGAGCTAACATTCTTAGGAGGTCAAGATTATCGAAGAATTTGCACATCATGATCAAATGCATTCTTGTGTGTCAAGTTATTTGTGCTAAGATTTACTTAATGATGAACATCAATGAGGGTTATTAACAATCAATAATTCCAACCCCCTCTCAATATAGGGGTGCAATCCATTGTGATACTTGATAATCTTGTGGCATTTAGATTTTTTCATGTTGAGGAATTCCATTAGTCTATGAATTTATTTATTGCACTCTTGCATTGACTAATATCAACATTTAGAAGCAACATTTGTTATATAATATGTTGATAATTAATTGTAATGTCCTAGTTTTGACCCTCTTGAATAATGTGTATTTAATTATGTTTATATGATTTTGCACATATATTTTATTATTATGCCTTATTCACAACATGAGGTGGACATTCCATGGTGATTTCAATGCTTGTAAATATTGTTATTTTGTAGTTAATAAAAGAACCAATATTGGTTGAACATGATAATTTGAATGCCCTATGATACCACAAGAGGGATGTTGTAGTCTTGGGAATTAGGATAGACATTCAAGAGAGACACATTAAGCACATCAAGACATACACATAATCCCAATAAAGAAGGAGATAAATGTGGGGAAGCATATCCAACCAACTTCATATTCCTTCTTCAAGAGTATTTATACATTGTATGGATGGTTGGAGCAGTTGCACCCACTCCAACTAATCATTCGTTAAATTCTCTTATATATTTATCCTTTACTATATATATCTTCATATGTTTACTTAATATCTAATGTCTAATGTATGATGACTATTACAAGGGCCTAAGAGGCCTCCCAACATCTCCCCCACACTCAAATCCTTTCTCGTCTTGAGAAACTGTGCATATATTCAATGAACTGTTACTCTTTAGCCTTCTTCTTCAATTTGGTAATTGCATGTGCAGTTAGTGAGTATCACATTGCTTTGATCCCACCAAAAATGGTCCTCTTGATCATATTGTTACACCTTTCGGTTTGGTGCATTCAGAGTGGTGAGTGACTCATCCTGGGCTCATCTTTCCCCTACACACACCGTACGGTGGAATACCATGCTTCGACCGACCTACCATTTCTCTGCTTTCTGGCTTTTGAGGTCACAACTCAGGAACCATTCTAAATTTTTTATACCAGGGGGCTTGATCAATTTAGTATTTATTGTGCCATCATATTTTCTTTTAAGCTCGTGTGTGTGTGTGTGTGTGTCATCATTTGATGTCTCTTTCTTGAATGTCTTTAACCACTGCCAACATGCTCATCATCAATGCTCTGCTGCTTGTAAAACTTGAATGTGATTCTTTATGCTTTTTTGGTCTTTTGAGAATATATGGAGTTTGCATCTGATATTACATGAAGAAGAACTTGACTATGACATGAATCAATGGAAAAATAAACTTTTGTTGGTACTGGACTTTTACAAGTCAATAAAATGTTGTTGACTGGATATCGACTCACGTTGGCGAGGAACAAATCTTGTCCACTTAAAAACCCACTTACATTACAATGATGGAGGGGGTTGCCTACCTTTGAAAGATGCACGTTTAACCCCCTCCTTTCGTTTGCTTCAATTGTTTACTTGACTCAAGATGGTTCTCTTATATATATATATATAAACTTTAGAGACTCTGGCTCTACCTCAAAGAAACATTTCCTTCATGTAACTCGATTTACATTTACCACACCTTCTTTGGATATTATATCAGTTTCTTTGTTTGCATTAACTCAATGTACCTCCATATACTTTTTCTAAGGACTCATGATAGATTTTAATTTGACACCCAAAAAATTCCAAAAGATTTTCTCATAGAGTAATTACATATTTCTAATAGATGCATTAGTGAAAAGTATTGTCGACTTCTTTCATGTTATCTCAATATCTAGTCGGTCCGTTCAAATTATTTTCTTTCTTGACCAACAATTAGATTATTTCTTGGAGATAGGTTGAATTGTTTGACCACAACCACTTTGTCAATTTTATACCATCCTGGCTGTTGATCAAACCCTAGCAACCCCTCTTTGATCAGACCATACTATGAAAACAAATTTACTATGGTACATATTGGAGAAACAACACACTTCTTGGAATAACTTCAATTATTATTCAATAGTAGTACACTATCATGCATCATAAGTCTATGTGCTCATCTCGTCGATTGTTCCACAGTGATGTGGTGTTGACACTTGAATCCGTTAGGATTGAAATGACAACCTCATGGGGATACAAATCCCCCTACATTTTTATAGAGGTGTACTCCTCTCAGTTTCAAGATATTCTTCGGATTCTAGATTTTCAAAATAATATAGGACTATGAGAAAGTCCGTCATGATATTCAAATAAATATAAAGATTGCAACAAAATAAAATAAAATGTTTTGTTTTTACGGAGAGTTCCTGAGAGATGACCAAGAACCTCACACATCACATATTAAAAAATAATAACAAACTTTCCTCACATCCATCATAGTTAAACTAAATATTTCTGATCACATAAAATAAAAGAAAATGGTCTGCACGCATAAGAGAACTTTAATAGAGTAAACACATGTGGAGCTCAAATAAATAAAATCATAGATCAATCTCAAATATTTTATACTCAAAACTTAGAGTTATAAAAAACTATCAAAATTGATCTCGAAATAGTTCTCTTGGGATTTCTGAAAAAAATATAGTCTGCTACAAAAATTTGAAATTTGAATGTGTTTGTCCTTAGGAATGGGATTGGGGCTCCTGCGGGCCTTAAATAAAATACAAACAAGAAGTAAGTTGTGGAAATAATATGGTGAATGATGACATAGTAGCAAGACTTGGATTTTGGTTAAACCTTTCTAGTCAAAGAAGCAGAGTAACTAGATGAAAACCTGATAAAGAAAGAAAGATGTGATCAACATAAACTTACTATGATGGTCTCTCTCTCATTCACTTGCTTGATGATGTCCTTTTATTTTCCTCATTGACGACTATAGAAACCGCCTTAATTGCTACTTCTTGGCCTTCTTTGTTTAATTTATCAATTGTCTTCCTAAACCAATCTTCAATGTAGTTTTTCATTGGTGCAACATTTATTTCATGCTTGATTTTAGTATTGAATAATTCACCTTGCAAGCCTCTTAAGTCATGAGAAATGTGATGTATTGCCTCCTCAATATCTTGATTTTTCACAGAATAATCAACTAGCCAATTGTTTATCTCTTCTTCATTATATTCAATAATGTCATAAAATTTCTCAATTGATAACCCCTTTAATATCTCAACTTGTTCATCAAATTGTTGTTTTGTCATAAAAATTGAATTGATAATTAACTTAGGGTCTTGTAATTCATCAGTGCTTCCTTCCAGATCTATCTCTGTGAGTCTTTTGAACAACTCTTCTCTTTTTACTAGGGCTTCGTTGCATGCTTCAAAAATGTTATTCAAATGATTGATCTTTTCTTTCCAACAATAATTCAACTATTTAATTCGACTTGGAGAAGGCATATCCTCTTCTTTTCTTTTCAATTATGTCGTATTTGTGACTTTTATACCAAAAGGCAAGACAACATCAACATAAAAACCTTCTTCATTATTTAAATCAACTTGCAGATACTCATGAAAAGCATGTGCCCTTGAGCCAAAATAAACAATATTTTTTGATACCTCCCATGCTTTTGTTACTAGTGACATTCTCTTTTTAATGTTTTTCTCTACATAACTTTGGACTACTATTAGTAAACTAGAAGATCCTTTTAACTTAATAGTGGGTGTAGTTGGTTTAACCATTGACAAAGGACTTGCTAGGATTGGAAGAGGCATTAAGAAATTTTCCAATTCTCTGATCCTTTCTTTTAACTTATCATTTTTAGCTTCCAAACCATCAATAGAATCATTAAGAGAATCCCCATTTGCCCTGTGAATTTTGGAAATTTAGGATGGTCACATGTCCTTCAGGTCGATATCTGAGCGAGACTTTCCCTTTTTATTCTTCTAGTCACTTCTTTCTACCATCAATTTTTTTGAATCTTTATAAAAAACAACAATTTGAAAAGTGAAGGATTCTTCTTCACTAAAGGTCTCATTTGCAATGACTTCCAATAAAGAATTTTGTTGAGCCATATTTTCTGGTTGTTCGATTGCGGGAAATTTTTTCTCAATATCTACTTGTAGCTCCATGTCCTTCAAAGAAAAGATTTGGATGTCATTTTCTATAAGATTATCCTCTTCATCTTGCACTAAATTATTCCTTTTCTTTCTCACAAGGAGCTTATGTGAAATCTCGATTTTCCTAGGGGGAGGATTCTTCTCTCCCCCTCCACTTGAACTACTATTGAAAACCTTTTTAACTGGGTGGGACATTGGATCATTGCTCCGGGATGTGGTATTCTTGGGAGTAACAACTGGAGATTGAGTGCTCCTTTCAATGGGACCTTTTCCCCTTTGCTTATAAAAATCATTACTACTGAGTTATGTTTCTGTTGGAGTTACTTCACACACACCTAGGATTTATTTTTCCTAATTTTTTTACTTGTTTATTAGTCATAATTAGTCATTATGTAGTCTCCTATATTT
>SNQJ01S0215371.1:10487-26224 GCA_010110895.2 Picea sitchensis
AAAGTAATTTGTTTTAATAAATTCTATCATTTAGATATTAAAATGACATCTTAATGAGAACATATGCATTATATTTTAAGAGGAAAACTAGCATTCCATTATTAGTGATTTTTTTCTATTTATATAATTTTCTCATGAATTAAGGTTATATATTTTGGAAGCTTTAATTCAATTTTCTAAGTTTCAGCATTTTACACCATATTGTAATATGTTGTGCATGTACCCAATAATTCTTCCTAGTAACGAGATTGTCTTTTTTTATAGATTTCTATTACAATTGACATGTGATGAGAGGAAAGGATTCGGTTACATCAACCCTTACATTTTTTCCTTTAAAGAAAAGATAATATAGTTTATTCATAATCTCATTAGTTGAGTTTCATTTGCATCATGCATTTCTTACAATACATCCCAAAATACATCTTAAATAAACTCAAATTTAATCACCATGGATTTCATCAATATATACATTAACACAAAACAATGGTCATATACAAAATGGTTCCATGAATGTAACAACCATTGTATAACTCTGTGCATGCAAATCCAATTTTAGATGTTAATTTAAAAAATAAAAACATTATTGTAGAAGTTGCTTGTATTAAAAAATAAGATAACAATGTTGTCACAACAAAACTATATTTATTTTTCTATGTATCAATGCAATTGTAATGATGGCTTTCTTTAAAGTTAAATATATAAACACACACTAAACTAGGAGTTGATTTGATTCTCATCCAAGAACTTCCTAAAACTACTTAAAAAGACAAATCACATCAAAACATTTTATACTTGACAACAAATGACTAAATATTAGTACACAAGACAAGTAAGAGTGATTTTGAAAATGTATCATAAAAAATATATGTAGTCCAATAATAACAACTTAATATTTAAAAATACACAATTAAGGAAAACATAAAAATGGTATTACATAATCACTACTTTCTAAATCCAAATGTATGGACATAATTTTATCAACATTGTACTACTTTATAAATCTATAAATCCAAATGTATGACTACTTTCTTTCCTAATTTTGTCAAGGTATATTGTAAATTGACAGGGCCATATTCGACCCTGTCCATGTATAGGTACAGGCCAAAATTCGGCCATGTACCTGTACATGGGCAGGGCCATATTACAAGGTAATGTGTTCTATAAGGTGTGATATGTAATAGATCAAGCATGTATTGTCTATGTAAGCTAGGTTCACTATTAACTATGACTCTATGGTTATAGATCTCAATATAAGTAGAACCATAATAAGGAATAATGAGTGTAATCACGAGGTATATACTACATACTGTTGTTTTAGATATGATGTAATGATTATGGAAACAACTAGTATCCATATTAAGCTGATGATAATTCGACCCTGTCCATGTACAAGTACATGCCCGAACTCGGGCCTGTACGTGTACATGGACAGGGCTGAATATGGCCATGTCAATAATCTTAAAAAACAAACTTAATTCCTAACTTAAAAATCTAAATTATAATTCTATTATAAATTATAATTCTATTATAGTAATTAAATCTAATCTAAACATACCTTATTGATGCTCGCTGCTCTAACGTCCACAACACCACCGCTGCTCCAACATCCACTGCCCGTCTGCCCGCAACAAACACCCCCAGCACAACAACCTCTCGACACAACAACAACAAACGCCCCTCTAAGAAAACAACCTCTCGGCACAACAGCAACAAACGCCCCTCTAAGACAACAACCTCTCGACACAATAGCAGCAAACGCCCCTCTAAGACATCAACCTCTCGACACAACAGGCTCTCAGCACAACAACCTATTGGCACAACAGGCTCTCAACAAAACAAACTCTCAACACAACAGAAACAAATGCTCTCTGAACTCGCAAAAACTATGACAGGTGCGATGTGCGGGAAATATATTAACATTTGTTCGGTCGAAAAATGTTTCGGTCGAAAGATTGTTCGACCGAAACATTTTTTCGGCTGGAATATCTTTCGGCCGAAAAAGCGTTACCGGATGAAAAAATATCTGTCCGCTAAAAATGTACATGGAAATCGAGGGCGTAGTCAGGGTGTCGTTCGATTTGACGTTCAAAGGTTCGGCTGAAAAGTAGTACTTTTGGCCGAAAAAATAAATAAGTTCAGCCGAAAAAATGATTTTCGGAATGTTGGAGACCCGATTGTCACGAAAGTGTAACCCACCTTCATGATTCCACCCCTTTGTCACCCAAAATTCAATAGGGAAATCTGAAAGGAGAATCCAAACACAACGCTTTGTAAAGGAATTTGAATAAGGATTAAAGCTAGGCATTCATCTGTTGAGCATTAAAACCTCTTTACCAATAATCCAAGGGACATCAAGAATCTTTAACAAGTCTTCTTCCGACAAGAAATGAAAACAAATCCAGTGGTTTGATAGAAGACTGAAATGCGGACAATAGCCCACCCTAGGTTTCCAAAAGTCTTGGATCCATTGTTTTAATTGAGTCTTAGTCATCTTGATATAGAAAAAATTACCCACTAGGGCCTTCTTTGATAAGCTTGCAACCCTGTTCATTGTGATTTCCATCCCCAAAACATACATTGGTCTACTGCTTCGAACTTTTAAACTCTTCAAATGACGATTTTCCTTCGTCGACTCCCCTTTGGCTCTATTCCTTCCATTTCCACCACTCTATAAGTCATTTTCTTCATGATTAATTTGTAAAGACCCTAACCGAGTAGAGGGATCTTTGAAGGGATTAAACCCTACTCCCGCACTAGGTTGTTTTTCTACAGTAAGTACCAAGCTTCCTACTTCATTATCCTGAGCAGAGGGATCTTTGAAGGGATTAAACCCTACTCCCACACCAGGTTGTTTTTCTACAGGATGTGTCGAACGTCCCACTTCATTAGCCTCACAACTCGATGAAACCCCTTTCTAATTGTCAGTCCGTGGAGATGACAAAAATGTTTTTTTTTTTTTTTTACATGTGTCCTCCCAACCCTGACCCACATTGACTTTTGTACATTTGTTTATATGCCTCATCAGACAAAAATATACCCTCTCTGGCCCATAATGCATCCTCCTCTTCCCAATCCAATTCCAACAGGAATACCATGTCATCCTTAGTTTTACCTAATGATTTCTCAAATTAAACACTTCCCAAATTAAACACTGAGAAATCCAACATTGCAACCAATCTCACTAGAAAAAAGCTCATTTTTATGAAGCTGAAAAATCCAACATTGCAACCAATCTCACCCGAAGAGAGCTCCTTTTTTATGATCAGATAAGAATATCAAATCTAAAAAAACAAAAACATGGCATCGAAACCCTCTCTAGTTATTCATTATTTTCATTGAAATGATTAAATGTTAAAAAAAAATCTTCTCTATATAGAGAAAGACGAAAGACTCGATAAGACTAATAATAATTTGATTTTGTAGGAACTTTGTTGCATAGAGAGCACTATGATGCTTTATAGCATCCGAATGTGTTAATTGTTTTTTTAAATTTAACATTTAATTCTATTTCATCTATTAAATCTTGCTTATTAAATTTAATTACACCGAAGGTGATTTTAAGGGGGGCGATTCTATCCAATCCTTCGTCGTCTGTACATAGCCACTTGAAACCCGCCCCCTGTCCAATTGCCAAGCCACTTGAAACCCGCCCCCTGTCCAATTGCCATTCGCCTTGGACTGTCCACCTGGACTGTCCCCCTCACATCGACCGGAGGAGCCACCGATATTAAGAAACATCCCTTCATAGGCTCCGAAAATACTACACCCGTCTCAGAAATTTCCCATTCAAACACTCTGTGATCGGTGCCTCTTTTCCATTTACAGGATGTCTGTGAAACATCTGATTCACATTGATGTTGCTTCATCTTCATTACGAACTAATATCTTATATACACTCAGAGCCCACAATATATATACTTCATTCTACTGATCTCAGCAGAGCATACTCTATGCAAGTAAGAGAATCATTATTTCAATTCCATACATTATGACTGATTTGTATATTGTTACTCAGTCTTTTGAGCTTCATGCATTCCCTGCAGGAAAATCACAAACGGAAACATATATATGAATCAAAGGATGATTGTAATATGCAGCCAATAAAATACCATGAAGGAAAAATGCAGTTACTTACTGCTTCAAAAATGATGTCAAATGCATCTTGCCCATTTTCAGAGACGAAATGTTCCACTGTGGCTTTTGCCTTGGGACTCTGGATACCTTGTAGGAGTTTCCTTTGATTCTCACTATCCTCAGCTCCCAAATTGTCCTTGTCAAGCCACTGCCTGTACTTGATCAATTGTGCCCTCACAAGCCTTTGATAAATTAAGGTTGCCCCTCTAAACTGTGGCAGAACTAACCACACTATAAAATCCAGCTTTAGAAGGTGCCAAAACGGTATCCTGACAATCAAAAGCATCCCATCAGTCTATGGGCAGCTATGCCTCTGACAATCAAAACCAAACCATCAGTCTATGCAGCTATACCTCCATCATGGGAAAACAAGAATATAAAACATGAAGAACATATTTAGTCCAAAAGGGAATCAACCATATACTGCTAATTAACTTACCATGAAAATAATGTTGTTGTTGCCATTTCTACAAGGGTTAGAAAAGAGTAGAGTATCCAGTATGTAAGCCATTGCTCAGCATCTACTTTTGATGGGATTTCAAATGCTCTTATAGAGGCATACCTGAGATTGGCATTGGCATAATCTTTCTTTTATTTCTAAACAAAGTCTTAATTCTTTTCCCATATGATTACAAAATTAGTGCAACGAAGAACACAACACTTACAGTGGATACAAAAGCATCAAACACCTCCTTATCAAGATGTAAACTTTGAATTAAAAAGAAAAATCAACTGCATACCCTGTGAGTGACTGCAAATGAGATACAATTGTCCAAAACATTCCCATGCTTCCTGAGCTTATAATCGTGAAGAAGAAAACTAGGCAAATGAACTTCAAGGTCTGTTCCTCATTTTCTTATTCCTCTGTCGGAAGGTCTGTTCCTCTTTTTCTTATTCCTCTGCCGTTGTACTGGTCTATTCCTCTTTTTATTCTTCTTCTTCTGCTCTGTTGTTCTGTGTTATATTAGGAATGTATATCCTCTGCTTGCTTCCACAACTGTTGTGAGGTAGTGCTATTATTCTTCATGCCGATTGCAAACAGGAAAATCTGAAAATAAACAAGTACCAGGCTGCCACCACGTCTTGAAACGGTGCACCTGTCTACACGTACGCTTCTTCACAGTAGTCTTCGATTTACACTACAATATAAAGAACCGTTTATTGACACGTATTTAACACGCGACTGTGAACATGGAAGATAAGTTCATCATCCAACAAATCCAAGTCACAATTTGAGAGTGGCTATATAATGCCCCAATTATGTTTATATTGAACCATTTGAAACCAATCCAATGTTGTACGTTCCATATCTTCATCCCATTTTGTAATTGTTGAATAGAAATTGTGGGATGATACTGTTTAAGATCCATCATTCCCTTGGAGATGACATTTCTTTCATGTCGACATTCTTTTCTATGGTCAATAGAGTTGACAATCCCAATCTTGCCTCGGTTTATAAGATATGCTAGAGGTATGATATTTGTTTGGTAAAGTATGAAGAAAAAGGAACTACTATATGTGCCCTGCATGTTTTGGCATTTGATCAATCATCAATTTGATATGACCATATAAAAGATTTAGATTCTTGGGTCCATGTTTTATATTTTTTACATCTTATGAAAACAATTTGTGATACTCGATAATTTCATTTGTATAAACTTGAAAAAGTTGAAACATTTATAGTTTCATATATGTAGGGGGTTCTGAAACTTTGCACCAATTCAACGTATCGATTTCACTGAAGCACAGCCCTTGGAAGACAACTCATGGTTTTGCATTCCTGCTCATTTTGCATGGCATCATCAATGTGATAATCAAATGATAGGAGGCCGAACACTACTTTATTTATAAACGCATTCATGAGACAGAAAATTAAATAGGCATGCATGCAGACATAGATCCATTAGTTCATTCAACATAATAGAATACATAAGCAGTCTAAAGTGCTAGTCCATATGCCTTTAAGACTAAGGCTAAGATGAAAAAAAAAGTACTACGGCAAGTGTCCATTTTTTTTTGTTGATAAGTTTTCAGCTTTCCTGTCCTCTTTGATAAAAAATTAACCTTCCTGTAGAAAATTGATAATCTGGTAAGGATGTGGTGTATGCAGTTCCTGCATTGTGTTGTCCCTAAAGCACAGTTCCTCATGTCCTGTTTTTCAAATGCCAGTGGGGCCGAGAGGTATTATATTAGTTTGACATGAATTCATTCTTTCTATTTTCCTCTTGCTCCTATGTTTTTTGTTTTTGAACATATAGTTACTTTTAAGTTTTGAAATTGTTGATTCACTGTATTTTGAGCAGAGGCGTTGCGGACTCCACATATGGATGTCTTGGTGAACATCTATAGAAGCATGGAGGTGGCATCGAGAATCTGTCTTTATAATTCTAAGCTCACTGCACAATCAGATGCTATAGGTCAGTCCAAAGATTTATTAAGTCCATTTTGACCAATAATAAGCATATCATAGTCTGAGTTAGAACAAGTATGTCAATTTAAGGATTTCTTAGTTCTATTTGTACTACTGATTTCTATTCCTAATTTGGAAGTTCAATCTTCATTTATATTACTTCCACGCAGCATTGCATAAGCAATGAAACTCTATGTGGATGCCAATGATCAGGGTCATCATTCTCATACTCGGTCATCATTACGTAATCTGGAAGTTTTGTAACTAGGTAGCCCATTGTTGGCAGGTTTCTTCCTTCGTTGGGCAACTTATGGAACTTGAAGGAATTGACTCTATGGGACTGCAAGTGATTGAAATATTTACAGTGATTGAAATATTTACATCTTTCTTTGGGCGACTTATGTAACTTGAAGAAATTGACTATATGGGGTTGTGAGGAATTGAAATGTTTACCAGCTTGGTGACTTAAAACTTAAGGAACTTGAAGGAATTGCTAATAAGCGCGCTTTCCAAGAACTGAAATGTGTGTCGGCTTCCCTTGAACAATTGACTCAACTGACTAATCAAATCTATATAACTTTATGTTTTACAAACTACCATTTAAAAAGTTCATTAAAAGAGAAAGAGGAACATTACACTCTTCCATTATGAAATGCATGTCTAGGCTCCGAGAGTTAATCTTGGAACACAAAAGAATATTAGACGTGCCGTTAAATGAAGGGATTTACGAACCTTGAAATTCCTAATTTTTAGGGTGCAATGATCTTGTGAAGGTTGGAACATTTCCAAATACAATCATCAAATTGGAATTTGTTTGATGTCCCCCTTTGATGAAAATAAAGGGGTTTTGGGGGTCTCACAAAACTTGAAAGGCTATGTTKTGCCAAAGAGTAGAGACTTTGTCAGCATGKAAACATTTGTATTTTTGAAGAAATTGTGGATAGATGGTAGATGGTTGCGTGAAGGAGAAGAGCATACAAGGATTTGCACAATTAAGAAAACTCATATCATTGTATGTTTGTAAGTGTGATGAGTTAGAAAAGTTGGAAGATGTTGAACACTGTATGTTGTTAATGGAGCTTTACATATTAGATAGCCCCAAACTGCAATGGGGTCAAGGAATATTGGAGTAGGTGCCCCAACAAGTGGAGGATTGCAGGATTGGCTCAAATGATGGAGGATTGCAAGATTGGATCAACTTGAAAAAGCATTGAAATTAGCTTGACATATGCAACTCAAATTAAAAATAGTTTTGCATAGTTTTGCAATTAAGGTATAGTTTACAATTATTTCAGTCCTTTTTGGCCATTTCATTCCAAGATGCTATTCTATAAATATCTTTTTTTTTATGGAATTTGGAATTTTTACATTACTAATATTAAAAAACTACTTTCACTTTTCTTCCAAAAAGGGTAATTATTTTTTTTCAAAATAAGAAAAAATGTTTGATATTCATATTTAATGGCATGTATACATAGAATTTTTAATTAGTAATTTTTATTTACAATTCTTGTAACTTTATTTTGTGCATTTGCATTCAACATTGATCACTTGTTTAAATTGATCAAATTAGATTGTGATAAATGAAGTTTGTAATAAGGCTAATGAGTGTTTGTTGATTATAATGACTGAAATGAGTTAGTTCTCAGTATCAATTTGTTTCCTTTGTAGTTGCTATAGGATTTATTAGATGCATTAGATGTACCTACAACTGCGAATTGAGAATGAAGATCTAGATCACATCGCTAGTTACAAGGGACCCCCTCCGCCCAACGGTTTGACTGATAAAATCTAAGGAAGTATATATACCCTACTCCCCTCTGGATTTGAACTTGTGACCTCTTAAAAGGAAACACATGTTCTTAACCATTAGACCCATTCAAACTGATTTAAGTTAAATTTAAATTGATTAAAAAAATCATAATAATAAAATAATAAAAACTTTTAAAATGTAATGCCACCATAAAAAGTGCATACACGTCTATATTATCATATGTATAGAATGTAAAAGATTATTTTAATATCTTCCAAATTTTAGTAACCCCTACACAATACTAAGAAATTGAAAAATTATTCTGACGAAAGGGTCCAACAACAACCCTGCAAAAGGGGTTTTGGCAGGGGATACTTCTTTCCTCCGACTCCTTGTGAGTAATTCAAACGTCTACGAAGTTCCACAACTCTGTCGATTCGAGGAAGATGTACGGGTACCCTTCCTGCGCAGGAATATTGAGCTCCAACGCCGCCGACACCTCGCCAATTGACGGGATTTTCTCCAAATTCAGGCCGCCATTCTCGTCAAACGGAGACTCCCACAACCCCAAGTCCTGCGCCTCGGAAATCTGCTGAATGTCACATGATACCTCTGTTTCTGAAACCGAAGACGGTCGTGATGGCGTTGCCGGCTTCTCCCTCGCCTTATGACTATTCTTTTTAATATTCTGCAGAGAGGGAGAAGTCGACCGGATGTCGTCCAAGGCATATTTGGCGGCGGCATACTGAATTTGCTGACGGGAAAGAGAAGACGCAGACGGTATGTCGGGCACAGAATTGGCCAAATTGAGTTTGGCGGTGGGTTCTCCCGGACAATACCTTGCGACGTCGTAGGCACGGGCAGCCTGGTCGGCAGTTTTGTATGAGCCCAGCCATATCTTCTCTCTGGATCCGGGAATCCGAATTTCCGACACCCACTTCCCCCATTTTCTCATTCGGATTCCTTTAAATTGGTGGCAATTTTGTCCGCGAGCTTCGTACGGTGGAGCGCGGGCATGGTGCTCTTGGAGGGGTTTCTCCATATTTCGCGGCGTATTGCAAACGCTGTGTTGTGAAATGTCTCGAAGAAAAAGCTGGAGGCGGCTGAAGTGAAATCTAAACTCAATTGTGTTAAAACTAGCACAGCCGCTAACTCGCGGCGGCGAACGTCGAAAGACTTATGGTTCATAAAAAAAATTCATTAAAATGTCAGGTTAAATAAAACTTCGTAAAAATGCCAAGTTCATGCATGAATAAACTGAATAGTGGAAGAATTTTAAAAGTTAATTATTTAAACGTGGCAATCATATGATGTTACAATAATTTCTTAATATGATTAGGTAAATGTTAAACAGTAAACAGGTTAACGGATACTTTTATAAATGCAAAGAAGTTATCAATAATAAATCTGACTCATTGATTTTGGAAGACCACTAAGAATATGCCAACATCTTCAATGCATAACCATCAGATTAGAATTTAAGATTAAAATATCATTAATTATGCCCATCTTCAATACGTATACGCCTTTGGACGTAAAAATATGACTAGTTAACGACTACATAGGACTCAAGCGGTCAAACTGCGTATTTCTATCGGTAACGACACGTGCTATGCCACCTGTGCCTCAATTTAATGCGTGAGAAAAGAATGTCGACCTTGATAGTCCTTTTGACCGTGAACAGGAAGTTTTTGTTTTTTTTTTCGTAATGGATGACGTCGATAAATATTCGTAACGTATGACGTCGATAAATAGAAGTCTCAATGTTGATTTTCAGTCCCACGTGGATATGATAGCAATTTTTGGCTTTTTGACACACCGTTTTTGCTCTCATGGTTTTGTGAGGGCGGTTTTGTAGTGACACCGTTTTTGCGATCATGATTTCGTGGTTTTTTTTTAGAGTGGACTAACTGGGGAGTTATTTTTCTTCTCAATTTATTTTTCAAGTAAGTTTTTTAGCGGTTTGTTAGAATTTTGATCGATTTTTTGAACATTTGGGTTGATTTAAAATGGAATATAACTTCTAGAAGAAGGTTCTGAAATACATGAAATATTGATCCATGCAAAACTCAGACTACCCTTGAAAATTTGGCCGGATTCAAACCCATTTTTTTCTTTGAAAAACTAAACTAGATATAAGATTGCTATTGAATTAGCTTCAATTTTTTTTTTTTTATATGATACATTTTTATTTATTTATGTGATACGTGATCTCGTTTTTGTTCATTTTGATACGGCAATTTTGCTGTCATGTTTTTTAATCACATCTTTTCTCATTTTAATATTTATTAAATGTTTTTTTTGTTAAGTATGTGTGTTGTGAATAATCTCACATACATAATAATTATGAGTTGAAAATGATACACCAATCTCATATACATAATAATTATAAGTTGAAAATAATTTATAAGAGATTCATGCACAATATTTTTTATATGTTTGAGGATTAATTTTAAAATGAAATTCCCAATTTAATATAATCACATCTTTCCTCATTTTAATACTCATTACTTATAATTTTAATATTACATTACCTTATAAATCATCTTAAGTTTGTTTGTTTTATTTATTTTTTAAAGGGAATTGATACCTTTATATAGTCATAAAAACCTTTCACCCATGACTTGGACCTATTATCAGTGTATCCTTCACCCAACCTAAGATCCATTACCTTTATACCCTTCACTCAACTTGAAACCCATCACAACTAACCCAAAATTAGACCATGTGCTCCCTAGTGAGACTCAACATACTTGTGGTAGCCACTCGTGGGCTTAAACTCGTGATCTCTTGGAGTTTGATGACCCAAAAGGGATTATATAACTAATAGAGTTAGAAGCAAATCACTTAAAATCATCTTAAGTTGTGATTATTATCTATGTATTATTATTATAATAATAATTTAATATAAAGTTATATCTTGTTATATGTTAAATTAGCATATGAAATTTTCATTGTTTATGGGAAAAAACTTTTTATATAGTGATTTGACTACTTAATTTAAAAAAATGTACATATTCTATATTTCTTTAAATTTAAAATATTTTTATCAAGCAAACAATAGGTGACCCAACTACAAACTATTTAATGTTTTGTGAAATCTAAAGTTATTTTATATCCGACAATATACACTCAAACATACAAAGTATTAAATACTTCATAGTTGAATGCTTATTTCTCATCCTCTTTTCAAACTCATCTTTATACTAAATGCAAATTAATAACTATAACAACTTTCCTAATCGTGTGTCCTTACTCGACAAGTAATGGATTCTATTGTTTTAAAGAGAATTGACCGTGTGATGCTTCATGAATATAAGAAAAAAATATACGGATAATACTAGGAAGCAAATCACGTGTCCTTACATGGGAGTCTTGAGCCTATGAATAACCAGCGTATTGCACAACATTCAATGTTGCGGCGACTGATGTATATACCATCAGAAGACCTTGGTATATACGTCAGGATATATCCAACGATGTATATACCACCTATTGCAACATTGAATGTTGCGGAATAGGCTGGTTATTGTTCGCCATAAATATTCATGAGATAAAATCAAATCATTATAGTAGATTAGTGATTTAATGGGAGATTTGCTAGGGCTATGTGTAAATCACATGTCCTAGTCGATAAGCCAATATAAATTACATCTGTCCTAGTCAATAAGACAATATAAATTACATTGCATTAAAGAGTCAAATTTATGAATTTCATGAATATAATAAAAATCATGATAGTAAACTATTGTTTCTATATTTCTTTTTCCGTAGGGTAAAGATTCTACGAAATAATGATTTTTTCCGGGGATATTTTTTCGAAATACGAAAAGAAATTGTTGGATTCATGGATTTGAGCGATTATTTCTGTAAAATCTAAGTGTCCCGGGAATTTTTCAGCATGTTGAATCTATTTTTGCAGTTAGAAATGGATTTTGAACAACAAAAAATGATGATTTGTGTAAATTTATATTGCTAGATTCTGGTGAAAAAAGCCATTTAAGTAGAACAACTAGCCAACGTCTTTTTTTTTGGGAAAGACTATTAAGGTTGTGTGAGAGACTATTAGGGTTATGCATAAATGATATGTGCTTTTTTGGTGGGTAAGTAATGGTTTTAATGAATTTGGATATATTTGTTTAATCATTTAAATGTATGTCATTTGGTGCAATTTGAATTTATGTGTAAGTAATGGTTTTAATGAATTTGGATATATTTGTTTAATCATTTAAATGTATGTAATTTGAATTTATGTGTGGTTGATTATCTTTAGGTTTTGACAGAGTTAGTGATTGTGACTGTTAGAGGAATTTTTAGGATTTTGTACATTGATATTTGATGATGAGGGTAACATGCCAATCCCATGGGAATGTTTTTCATAACAGTGTGTCACATATGTTCAATAATGATATGTCACAAAGTTCCTCGACTTGAAATTTTTGGTTGATTTAACATTGGAGTTTGTGTTGGAGTGTTAAATAGTTGATTTCCTTGTTGTGTCTAACAAATGGTGTATGGTTGTGGATTTGGGGGCTTCACCTTGTTAACCAATTTCTTATCACATTCATTCATAAAGGGGATTTTTAAAATTGTGAAAAATAAACTCAATATATTGTAGGTATTGGGGCGATGTGAGGTACAAAGGGGTTTATAGATATTGGAAATTATAAAAGGGGTATCTAGTAAAAACAAGATATATCTAGTAAAAATAGGGGGTTTTATTATTGGAAATGTGTATGGGAGGAGGTTCTCCAAAAGGATTTTGGGGGCAATCTATCAATAACTAGTGAAATTGAGGGTATTCTTTAATATCCCATGAATACACGTGCTATGTCACAGTGGTTGTGGATGTGGCACAATGGCCAAATTGAAGTTTTTGACCATGCTTATTGTAATCATATTATTCTCTCTACCATTGTTGACAATGAAATAAAAAGGTTGGCCTCTAACGCAGATTTGTGAATGGAAAAGACAAAATTTCTCTTGGAATGGTTCAATGGATTACAAAACATGTATTGAAAGAACATATGCTTCAAGGTTTGATTCAATGACTTGGGGATTTTTCTTTCGTATAGTTTCAAGTTCTAGCACTTACACTATAAGTGCTTTACAAGCATATCATTCTTCATCAAAATATGTAGAGGTATTATAGTAGCTACACTACTTCCTTGTCTACTAATGTTTGTTCTAATTTTGACAAGATCCATTAGGCCACTAGGTCACTGTTCATTGTGTCATTCATGGTTGAGCTAACATTCTTAGGAGGTCAAGATTATCGAAGAATTTGCACATCATGATCAAATGCATTCTTGTGTGTCAAGTTATTTGTGCTAAGATTTACTTAATGATGAACATCAATGAGGGTTATTAACAATCAATAATTCCAACCCCCTCTCAATATAGGGGTGCAATCCATTGTGATACTTGATAATCTTGTGGCATTTAGATTTTTTCATGTTGAGGAATTCCATTAGTCTATGAATTTATTTATTGCACTCTTGCATTGACTAATATCAACATTTAGAAGCAACATTTGTTATATAATATGTTGATAATTAATTGTAATGTCCTAGTTTTGACCCTCTTGAATAATGTGTATTTAATTATGTTTATATGATTTTGCACATATATTTTATTATTATGCCTTATTCACAACATGAGGTGGACATTCCATGGTGATTTCAATGCTTGTAAATATTGTTATTTTGTAGTTAATAAAAGAACCAATATTGGTTGAACATGATAATTTGAATGCCCTATGATACCACAAGAGGGATGTTGTAGTCTTGGGAATTAGGATAGACATTCAAGAGAGACACATTAAGCACATCAAGACATACACATAATCCCAATAAAGAAGGAGATAAATGTGGGGAAGCATATCCAACCAACTTCATATTCCTTCTTCAAGAGTATTTATACATTGTATGGATGGTTGGAGCAGTTGCACCCACTCCAACTAATCATTCGTTAAATTCTCTTATATATTTATCCTTTACTATATATATCTTCATATGTTTACTTAATATCTAATGTCTAATGTATGATGACTATTACAAGGGCCTAAGAGGCCTCCCAACATCTCCCCCACACTCAAATCCTTTCTCGTCTTGAGAAACTGTGCATATATTCAATGAACTGTTACTCTTTAGCCTTCTTCTTCAATTTGGTAATTGCATGTACAGTTAGTGAGTATCACATTGCTTTGATCCCACCAAAAATGGTCCTCTTGATCATATTGTTACACCTTTCGGTTTGGTGCATTCAGAGTGGTGAGTGACTCATCCTGGGCTCATCTTTCCCCTACACACACCGTACGGTGGAATACCATGCTTCGACCGACCTACCATTTCTCTGCTTTCTGGCTTTTGAGGTCACAACTCAGGAACCATTCTAAATTTTTTATACCAGGGGGCTTGATCAATTTAGTATTTATTGTGCCATCATATTTTCTTTTAAGCTCGTGTGTGTGTGTGTGTGTGTCATCATTTGATGTCTCTTTCTTGAATGTCTTTAACCACTGCCAACATGCTCATCATCAATGCTCTGCTGCTTGTAAAACTTGAATGTGATTCTTTATGCTTTTTTGGTCTTTTGAGAATATATGGAGTTTGCATCTGATATTACATGAAGAAGAACTTGACTATGACATGAATCAATGGAAAAATAAACTTTTGTTGGTACTGGACTTTTACAAGTCAATAAAATGTTGTTGACTGGATATCGACTCACGTTGGCGAGGAACAAATCTTGTCCACTTAAAAACCCACTTACATTACAATGATGGAGGGGGTTGCCTACCTTTGAAAGATGCACGTTTAACCCCCTCCTTTCGTTTGCTTCAATTGTTTACTTGACTCAAGATGGTTCTCTTATATATATATATATAAACTTTAGAGACTCTGGCTCTACCTCAAAGAAACATTTCCTTCATGTAACTCGATTTACATTTACCACACCTTCTTTGGATATTATATCAGTTTCTTTGTTTGCATTAACTCAATGTACCTCCATATACTTTTTCTAAGGACTCATGATAGATTTTAATTTGACACCCAAAAAATTCCAAAAGATTTTCTCATAGAGTAATTACATATTTCTAATAGATGCATTAGTGAAAAGTATTGTCGACTTCTTTCATGTTATCTCAATATCTAGTCGGTCCGTTCAAATTATTTTCTTTCTTGACCAACAATTAGATTATTTCTTGGAGATAGGTTGAATTGTTTGACCACAACCACTTTGTCAATTTTATACCATCCTGGCTGTTGATCAAACCCTAGCAACCCCTCTTTGATCAGACCATACTATGAAAACAAATTTACTATGGTACATATTGGAGAAACAACACACTTCTTGGAATAACTTCAATTATTATTCAATAGTAGTACACTATCATGCATCATAAGTCTATGTGCTCATCTCGTCGATTGTTCCACA